>JASAUF010000202.1:0-38091 GCA_030180095.1 Magnolia changhungtana | reverse complement strand
AATCGCCAGTAAAATATGCATGCTTAAAGTAGGGGATCTGGTCCTTCGTGAAACTTTCTAAAATAACAAGGAGCCTAGCTCAGGGTCCTTAGGGCTGAGCTAGGAAGGGCCCTACAGGGTGACCAACACAATACGATCGGGCTTATATCGACTAGAAGACATGAGCGGGTAGCTCTTGACTGCACACACAATCAACCACACATACAATGACAAAGGTGGAAAAAAGACAAATTTAAAGGGTATCTCTTTCCATTACAAAATGTGCACATATAGAGTAAACAAAATGAGATACATAATAGAGGGGGAGGGCATTATATTCTTGTGGGGTTTGATCGGCCTCGGCTTTAGTAGGGCCTACGGGAGCTTCCTTGTCCAGGCAGCCCAGATCGAGGTCGAGATATCGTTGCCGCATGTCTTCCCGGCACTGTTGGAAATTGAGGTTGAAGATATCCTCTAGTTCAACGGTCCACTCCTCGAAAGCCTTATACACTTACATAGCCGCCGCCCGCGTCGAAAGGATCAAAGCCTCAACCTCTGCTAGTCTGGCCTTAACCTCAGACAGGCACGACCTGACCTCGTCTCTTTGGCCCACCAGGTCGACCTTTTCGCGTCACTCCTCGACCAACAACGCATCAATGGTGGTCTTCTCCACCTCGGAAGCCCTTAAAGCTTCCTCGAAAGTCTCCTTAGACACCATCGCGACCCCCAATTCTGCAACCTTGTCTTGAATGTCGCCCCCATGACTTCAAGCCTCCTACCTGCCTCCTCGAGGTGTCCCCTCATCTCGTGGAATGCATGCCGAGTGGCAAGCACCCTAGTAGCGCCCTAAGAGAGAAAAAGAGAGAGAAACGATAGTTAGCAATTAAGAAATAACAAAATACAAATCTAGAGTAGGACATGAACGCCGACATTACCTTGATCAGTATAGACGCTACTCCGCCCAGTAGGGGCTCGGGCTGCATGGACAGCATCGCCTCAACTTCCTCCTCTGTCACATTTCGATTGCTCCAATGGGTCAGAACCACCATGTGCCGAGTGAGGGGTACTAGGGATCCCTCACCAAGAGCTGCCACCTCAGGAGTTTGACAACCCAAGGTTCCCCCAACTTTCACTTTTGGGCACCCAGAGTTGGCCCCAACGTGTGCGGTGGAGTCGGCTCGGCCTTCCTCGACTCTCGTCGGGGACGACTCCAAGTCGACAACCTCCCTCGAAGTCATCTTTGAAGGATGGATCTCAAGCAATGGTTCGATTGCGAGGGCCCCTTGAGTCACCTCAGCTCTCCCGCTCGCAGACACCTTAAGGGGTAGGCCCCTTAGGCGTGGGACTTAACCCACCCTCGACAGCCATAGAAGATTCCCTCCAATGGGCTGAAGGAGGGCCATCCTTCTTAGCAACCCTCCTTAGCCTCTCTAGATCGGCCGTGGAGGGAAGCCTTAATCTCTTCCGACGAGGCTGGTCTACCATTTCTAGAAAAAAAATGTACTTCAGATAAGAAAAAGTGACACTCAAGCACAAAAACATAAAAGAATCAACTAACTGCGACATACCTACTGGCTCGGCAATTGATAAGCTGACATGATGCAATAGTGAAGGGGTATCAACCTCCTCTAATTCCTCTCGGTCGATCTCTACTCCTTCGCAAGTCTGACCTGACGAAGCTACAACTAGGACAACTCTGGTTGCCTTCGAGGAAGAGCTGCGGGAAAGCACGACCATAGTTAGCAAACATGAATCAACCCTTTAGTGACGTAAACAATCAGGGCTACAGCTCGAGAATTTTGACCTAGGAAAATGAACTAGGTAGGAACCCGAGAACGTAGTCTGCCCACCTCCACTGCTGGGGCCTCCCACTCCATTTATGCGAAGAGCCACCTATCCTTCCACCCTTTGTTGGAGGAAGAGTTGTCGGTGATAAAGGTCTGGCCTTAACATGACCATGAAGAAAAATAATACCAACCCCAAACACTGGGACTAGCCTTAGCTTTGTACATGTACAAGAGCTCATCTGCGGTTAGCTCGACATATTCGAGCTAATGCTGCAGGATATAGCTACCGAAGATAGCTCGCTATACGTTTGTGATTAATTGACCAAGGGCGAGCTTAAGGCGTTAAGTGACCTCCGACATAATAGGGTGAACCTTGATCATGTCCTTGATCAATCAAAGGTGGACCCTATCATATGAATTCGTATAAATCAAGATAATGATTTTATGTACATGTTGTGTTTTAGGAAATTATAAACTATCATATTTTGATTATAAGAAAAACAATTCATCCTCGTCAAATCATTATGTGAGTGATCCTAACATGTTTCCTCTCTATTGCTATTAAAATAGTCATTTCATTGTTTTGATGATTGTGATCTTTTGTATGGAATGTTTGTTGAATTTGTTGAGAATTGAAATGTCATATGTTAATATATATATATATATATATATATATATATATATATATATGGGAAAAGGTACTATGCGCTCGAGCATAAAGCGGTTGTCCGTGAGGTCGAGCTGTGTGGGCCCCACCGTGATGCCGTTCGAAGATCCACACCATCCACCAGATGCGCGAGCCTAGGGTGGGCCCACACGGCCCAAAATCAGCCATACATGTAACTCAGGTGGGCCATACCATCGGAAAATATAAGTATACACGTAAAAACATGTAAATGCACTTGGTGGGCCCCACCTGAGTTGTGGATACCACCTGAAACTTGGTCTAAAATTATATTCAAGTGGGACACACATGATGGACGGTGTTGATCATCAAAAAACATCTCGAAAGGTCCCCAAAAATGGTTTTGAATGTTTCAATGGTGCACGACCCCTCTTAACTTCTGTGCGTGGTGTGGCCCAAAAAGTCACGGATTGACTTGATTTTCAACCGTGTGGGCCCCCTCTGAAATGGCGCATCTAGTGGACAGTGTGGATTTTCGAATGGCATCACGGTGGGGCCCACACCAGCTCGACCTCACGGACGACCGCTTAACGCTCGAGCGCATAGTACCTTTTCCCTATATATATATATATATATATATATATATATATATATATATATAACTGCTAATACCATGCACTAGTCATTCTCATAATGCATCCATGTCATGCATCACATAACTGCGTTGAATACATGGGGGCACTCCTTGGATGACCTGTAGGTACTTAAGTACCGAGTGACCTAGGTGTAACGTCTCGGAAAAATCCGTACAAAGACCTGAGTACCACCTCAGACAGAAATCACTCAGGACCAAATCCTTTTGAAATTAGACGAAATTAACTAAGTGTTAAACTAGAGTACCTGTGAAATTAGTACTAATCACTTTAAATATAAACTGCAAGATCTAAAACTTGCAGAATCATTGACGCTACATTACCCTGAAATATAAGATCAATCTCTAAACCCAGTTGCTCTCGGGAGCACATTGAAACTTTGTATCGGATCTGGACTGCGCGTCGTAAGTCCATTGACTACGAAACTATACACTTATAACCGATTTACTGGGCTTGACAACCAGCTCGGAAATCAAGTCCTAATAATACCAGGAACACACAACTTGAGCCTGGAGCGAAGCGTGTGAGAAACGTGAATACCTTTTAAAAATGAACTCAGATTTTAGTGAATTGAGTCGTTCACTTGCCAGCCAAATATAAGGATTCAGACCGTCAGAATCTGAACCAATTACACCCTCGGATCAGGGAAAATTTCCAACACATGTCAGTTACTTGTGGCCCTGATCGAATGCCGGTGACTGTTGAATTAAAACTGGTCCGCCACGATCGATCTGTAAATCTGATCGGATCAAAAACTTAACTCGACCTAGATCCAAAGCCAAAGAGGTTAAGTCCGACCACACGCCGAAAAGGGGCCTCCAGAAGTGCTTCGTTGGATCAAAACAACCCCTATTTGGCTATAACCTAAGTATACCATGACCCTGGGGCTACTCCCATCAGTTCTGGGCCTATATAAGGGCCTTAAACCCTCTCTCTCATTCCATACAAATTTGAAAAACCCTAAAGAGAGAAGAGAGAAAAGGAAAGGAAAGAGAGAGAAAGTGAGAGAGAGAGTCAGCGTTTCTTCCTGGGATTCAATCCCATCACTCCACATGCTTAACCACCGCACCCGTATTATTTTTCCGGCGATTCCAACTCCATACTTAGGTAAGAAATCCTAACCCTAATCTATTTTAGGATTTTAAATAGTGTAAATGATGAAATAGCTAACCTATTTCATACTGCAGGTTGCCGTGGTGCTGTAGACAAAGACTTGGTATACAAACTGAGTTTGATACTTGTTTATCGGTGAAAGGTGCAGACTATAAACGTTTAGGTTATGGTTTTCAAGGCCTTCAATGTGAGTAATGATTTATGACTGACTTGATTGCAGTTACACGTGCTTAGATGCAATGTTTTCCATATAGTACCTATAGATATAAACTATGTTGAATATAATGCATTCTATGTATTTGTTGAAATGTCTAAATTATGGAATTATGATTTGTGCTTGCCATGCTTGTTACTTGAGAATACATGACCTTTGTGTGTGTGGCAACTCCCTTGTAAAAGCATTCGCCATAATATATGTTATAACTAACCTCTTACATGTGTGTTAAAATGTATAGTCTAAGTGTTTAATAAAATGTCTAAATGAGAAATTGTTCGACAAATTGTCTTTACTAAGGGTGTTGAGATAGGATTCTCAACGACCTTATCTAAATGTATAATTCCCTTCATGTAGTCTTAATTTCAACTATGTGATTTATGTATAAAATGCATATGTGTAATAACATGTTCTATGTGTTTGATACAATGACTGAATGAGTGAGCGTTTATAAATTGTACTTACTAAGGGTGTTGAGATAGGATTCTCAATTACCTTAGCTATATCAATAGATTCCTTTATATAACGTGCATTACTATTTTGTGATTTATGTATAACATGCCTATGTAGAATAACATGTGCACTATGTGTTCATTAATATACTCAAATGAGATTTGTTTGCGATTTGGTTGTACATGTTGTCTTGGCTATTACGTATGAATGCTATTAATCTAGAATGTGTTTGGGACTATGGTATAGTCCAGGCAATCGGTAACAGATCCTAGTTTTGTGGCTAAGGTTGTTTCGCCACACAGGACATGCTCGATGAATCTGAGTCGTACTTTGGTTGTCTACAGTGGTTGGACCACGCGGAGTGCTTACGCACTTCATGTCAATCAATTCAATGTGCGCTCATACCAGTCGAGCTCGTCAAGTAACCCGATTAACCCGATGTATGTTCACCATGTATGGACGCTACTGCTTGAACCTAAGGTACCAATCTCACCAGTGGATATCCCGTTTAACCTTGGTACCTCGATCCGCTAAGACTCATGAGTCGGGTATTGTGGTATGGGATACCGTGGTCGAGCTGTCGGCCTACGCTGGGTCGATGAGCCTCCCCGTAGTGACCAGTGAGCAACACCGCCTCGTGAGCTGAATATGGTGGTATGAGACACTGTATTCGAGCTGTCTGCCTACACTGATTAGGTGACGAGCCCTTTATAGTGATCTCGAGCATACTCTGAGAATGCATTGAGGCGACGAGCCTTTCCGTAGCAACTGGAGTATGAAATAGGCCTATCCCGGTGTAACCTGGCTATGGTCCCTAGTTGGGTCGGTGACGAGCCTTCGAAAATAGACTGCCAGTTGGTAGGGCATTGGTGGTAGTGACCTGAACTTGCCTATCGTATGAGATTTACTAGGACTGACGAGCCTAAAATGGATCATTGTTTGGAAATTGATATAAGGCCGGTTGTATGAAAATGTCTAATAAGAACTCGGTAATCACGTTCATGCACTGCATTGCATGTGTCTTTGGCGTTGGAGTTGAGCACTGTAGAAGGGGTGCATGCTGCGACTGTGAGATGAAGTTCGCAGAGGGAGTGCAGGCAAGGGCATACATCATTATTACATATCATCCTTGCATTAACCAGAGTACTTAGGAATGCTTGATTGTATTACTTTATCATTACTGCATGACTGAATTGATAACATGTTAACCTTTGCTTTATAGCTCCACTGAGTTAATCACTCACTCTCACGTTCTGGGATGGTGTTTTAAAACACCAACCAGACCCTATTGTAGTTGCAGAAGATGGTAATGCTTATATAGCGGAGCCGGACCTTTATGATGATGAGGAGGAGTTCTCCTATATGCAGCTATCAGGCGGGTCTATGTAGGTCATGCTCTGATTGGCGGGGATTAGTGAGATGCTGACTAGACGATATTACACATTTTGTATATTTTAGAATTTTACATGTAATTAATTAACCTGGTAACATGATCATACTCAGGAGACTTATAATCACTTATATCCTTTATATACTTATTGCAGTCTTCCGCTCGCGTAATTCAATTGTCTCTGGAGTATGATATGCTGTTTTGGTATAATCTCACTCATGTTTAATGCACTAATACGGACAACATTTAATCATCATTATCTATGTTGCATAAGTGATGCGTTGGAACTTGGGAGCTGAGCTTATGCTTGACCCCCGATTTTCAGGGCGTTACAAGTTGGTATCAGAGAATGATTTGGATTAAACTGGACCTGGGTTATAGTTACACAATACACACTAATGCACTTTGACCTAGGAGGGTGTGATAAAACATAAGAACAGACATAGGATTCCCTGTTTCGCCGGTTCAGCGAAATTAACTGAAATCGACCGCTGAGATTAGACCCGTACACACCGTGATCCCTTAAGGCGATCCTGGATCACTTCTAGACCATCAATCGACGGGTTTAGATGAAAATTTAACCCATTCAAACCTCAAATGACCCAGAAAATTCGAATGTACATGAGATAGGACCCGAAACAACTCGAAACGGAATAATGGGCCAAACGGGGCAATCCGAGGGGATCTAAAGTGGACCCCACATGTTTTTAGCACCCCGGGGGGGCGAGGCCATCGCCTAGGGGGAGAGCCATCACCCGGAGGTCCAGCAATCGGCGATGGCAACGCCGGTTAGGCGAGGCCTAGCCGGTCGGGCTTAGCGGGCCTGTCGGGCTTGCACGGGCAGGGCGGCCGACGCTGGTGAGGTGCTTTGGGGCCCACGAAATCACATGGGACCCCTTTATTTACACCCATTTGATCCCCTCCTTCATTTCTCACCCCTCCAAGCTCTCTTTTTTTCTCTAAAAACCTTTGTTTCCTTCTCAAATCTCCCTTCCATTCTCCTCTTTCCTCATTTTCCTTCAAGACTACACTCCACCGTTTTTCAGCCAAACCCCTCTCCTATCTCCCTCATTTGCCTTCATTTGAGTGCTCAAACCTTCCTTTGAGTCTCAAAAATCTCAAAGTCCAACAACCCATTCGATTTCTCCACCTTACTTCACTCTCATGGCTCTTTTCAAGCTTGTGACGGTGATCTTCTTCATTTCCACACTTCTTTCTCTCATGGGGAAGAAGAGGGCTCCTACGGATGAAGTCAGGCCTAGCCACCCTACGCATTCAAGGAGCCAGAAAGGCGTCGCTGCAAGTGCAAGCGTTGATCGGGAGATAAGTACAAGTGGGACTTCGATTCCCAGGCTCCTCTCGACAGAGCTCTACTAACGGACCTGTCACATGGTAGATTTCTAGGCTGTAGGGTTCTCTTCGAAGCACATGTAGATGAGATACTGTTCAGGCTTTATCCGTTGATGGACAGCCTGTCTGATGATGGATGAGGACCATATTTGAAGGTAAGTCACGGGTGACTGCGAACACTATCCGAGCCTTCTACACCCATATACAAGACCCATCGCTGGAGCCTCTACAATTTAAGATCCCCGTGGCAAAGCGGGAAGCAGTTGTAGACGTCCATCTGATATCTCGGCTCTTAGGAATACCGTGCGGTGAGGTACACGCTAGTGAGAATTATTTCAAGAGTGAGCGTGAAAGAGACCACCACACGTGATTCCTTTATGGCTGACTGGCCCACTGAAATCCAAACAGTACCCTCTTAGCGTCCAAGATGGCCGATGACTTCCGCCTGCTCCACCACATCTGCACGTATAACGTGTATCCCAGGTGGAGCAATCGCAGCGAGTGTTCGCGCTTGATGGTGGACTTTCTGTACCAAGCTGGGCAAGGAGACAAGCTGTACCTCCCTACATTTGTCCTACGTCAAATAGTCCTCACCGCCCATTCTGTAAGGGCGACTAATGCACTCCCATGTGGCCGACTCATATGCAAGCTTGCTCGTGAGTTCGGCTACAGACTTGGCCCTGATGAGGTAGTGCTGATTCACTTTATCAATGACACCACTCTCAACAACATGAATATTGGGCCACGACAACGTCAGGCTCGACTCGATGGGAGTGAGGATGAGACGGAAAGTGAAGAGGAAGATTGAGGAAGGGCAGGAAGAGGAAGATGGAGGAGGGGTCCCAAGACTCAGGTGGGGAGCCTCCTCCTGCTACAGAGAAAGACCGTCATGATCAGGCTACCCTGGAAGACCGCCTGGCTCAGATTGAAGAGAACCAGGCCGCCCTGAGACAAGAGGTTAATGAGAATCAGACCTCCATGAAACAGAAATTCAAGAAGGTGTCTCATGCCTTGAAGGCTATTCTGTGTTGTCTGCAGGACAAGGGTGCTCCTCCTCCATCACCAGATTCTGATGACTAATCTTATATTATAGTCGCCCTTGAGTTTTCTTTGCTTTCCTGTTTCCTGTGATATAGCCTAGATAGGCTTAGTGGTAGGGTAGGTTGATGGTGTGTTTGTTGTTTAAGGCTTTGATTAAACTAACTCATATACATCTTCTGTCATGGTTCATGAGAAACTATATCTCATGTATCGTGACAAATTTTGTTAAATGGAATGCATGCTACTCCTTTTGCCATGAAATGTGTAGGATGCTTGATGAATTGAGTGTTGTTATGCTAAATCTTACACGAGTTGCACCCTATATTGTATATAAAGAATGCCACCTAAGGCCACTCGGAGTGCGGCACGTCTTACGGTTGGCAAATCGAGTGATGGGGCATCTCCCCTGAATGGTAGCCATACAGACCCTAGCTTAGGCCTGGACTTTGAGACGATGCCAGATTCACAACTGGCCACTAGCCCCACCAATGGGCCAACACCTTATGCACCACCGGTTCCAAAGCAGAACCGCACGTATACCTCGACGCCATACGCGCCTCAGTCGACTCCTCCTATTGGTAGGTTGGAGCAGATGATGCTCTTAATGCAGCAGCAACAACAACAGCAGCAACAGTTTTTCGTAACCATAGCAGAGGCCCTTGCCCAGAATATGAGTGTGGTTCTGCCTGCATCACCTACGCACCCTGCTGGGAACATGAATACCAGTAGACTTTTTGAACACTTTCAGCGTTTCCATCCTTCCACTTTTGCAGGTACTCACAGACCCGAGGAGGCTGAGTACTGGATAGATCTCATCTCTAAGATGTTGAAGCCGTTGCACTGCACTGAGGCAGAGCAAGTCAATCTAGTCACTTATATGTTTGAGAAAGAGGCTAGTTTATGGTGGGACAACATGCTACGAACAGTTCCCACAGGACATGTGTGGACCTGGGATGCATTTGAGACTCACTTTCATGGAAAGTACTTCCCCCTCACTTACTGTAATGAAAAGGAGGGTGAGTTTCTTTGCCTCCGACAGGGAGGGATGACTGTGTCAGAATATGAGAGCAAATTTTCAGATCTAGCCAAATACGGTCCTTTGATACTGGCAGATGAACCGATGAGAATGCGGCATTTTTCAGATGGGCCGCGGCCCGATATATGCACTAGGACATGTTGCACTAGCATTCCCAATTACGCTGAGTTAGTCAACATGTCTCTATGAGCCAAACAAGATGGAGACAGAGTTTCTCAGATATGTATACCAATGGGCCCAAGGCCTTAGCTCAAATACAGTACCAGCCAGTCTTAAGTAAGAGGCCACATGTAGACTCACCTCCCAGGCTCGTGGCTCCGTCGACCCAGCAAAGGTGAGTGAAATGTTGGTGTACATATTGCGATAAAGGCGGACACATTGACCCCTTCTGTTTCACCAAGAGGAAAGACAACGGTGTCACGTAGAATAGGCCACCTCGACGACCTATGGCAGCGCAACCAAATCATCCTCAATAAGCCCGTGTGCATGCACTTGCAACTGAAGCACCTGAGTTAACAACTGCAGCGCCTTTGACCTTTGAGGTCTCTGCCTGCGGTCAAGGTACACTTGTATTTCTATTGGTAGACCTTGGGTCCACTATTTTAATAGTGTCATGCTCCATAGTCAAGTGTTTGGGATTAAACACTACCCCTATGGGTGTGTTGAGAGTTCTTACCGCGACAAGGACCTTCTCAGACACTATCAAACTTTGTAAGGATTGCCCGATAGGCTTAGGAAGCAGAGCAGTGCGTATTAACTTGATAGTCTACCAACTCTTAGGTGTGGCGGAAGCTGGTGGACTAATAGCCCACTGGCCCATGGTCGAAGGAAATTGATCTAAGTTATATATACGTAAGGTTAGGTCACTAAATAGGAGCTAGATCTTCCTTAAAAGGTCAGTAATGAAGTCGTCGAAGTAAAGAAAGTAGGGTGTAAGTATTAAACCAATTCGTATGAAAGAATAGGCCTAACAATGGATTACTATAAGGATTATAAAAAGAATATGGTAACTAGAGATGACAAACATGTTATAAATAAATAGAAGGGTGGAAACGAAAAATTTTCTACAACTTCGAGTTGCCAATAGACTAGTCATATCTTTTCATATTAAAGTTTAGTATGTGGTGTCTATTTAGGAATTATTTATAATCATACTAGGAATTATCCTGTGATTAAATTTGATTATACATAAAGATATATATATTTTTAGTCATTTTATACAATTAAATTAGAACCCTCGGGTAGGATTGAGTTTCATAGTTTAATACTCCGTAAGCTCATGTTAGAGGGGGACTACAGTAAAATGTCATAAGGTTTTTTTTTTCTTAATTTCCCTTGTAAATTCAAGGTTCATACCGCATCGAGGAGATGTCCTTCTTCTTTCCTTTCCCATGGCCTTATGTTACTAGCATTCCAAACCTCTGAAATATTTTAGGACTCTCGACTCTTCCTTCCCTCTCGAAGTTAATGAAACCAAAGTGCAATCTGCCCATAACCCCTTAGTCGTATGATCGAAATGGTGACATACAAATATAATTTTGGGAGATTGAAAACCCTTCTAGTATAGTCTTTTGACTATGAGCACCATGGAAGAACTTATTATCTACCAAGTTAAACATATGTTAAATAAAAACTCTCTTTGAACAAGATCCAAGGGACAGCCTTATAGACATGGGGCTTGAACCTCTTAATGAATTATAATACTCCTTAAATACTTAGGATATCAAGTTTCAAAATTTCAGAACCATATCCCTACGAGGCATTCGCGGCTTAACTCAATTCTCAATCCTGGGTGATTACCAAAGGATTCACTGCTTTGACCGAGCAGAAGACCAGGATCCATCAAGATTAGGAAGGAATACAACGTGTTGTCTATCCTGGTCAGGCGAGCAATCAACGTATCGGATTTGAGCCCACCATAATTGTCTTTCCGTATTAGCCCGATCATAAAGAGTAGATTATATCACCCTTAGGTAAACTTTAACATCGAACACTTAGCACGATAATAATGATTTGGACATTTATCTTCAAACCTTAAAGGTAGAAACTTTTAAGGGGGTAGCCCAATATGAGCTAGGCTGATGTAGTTATTAAATACCCTAACACGTATGTAAACCTTTATGTATTACCCTTAGGCAATTTTGGGGATGAAATTATTCTTTAAGGGGGGTAGATTGTAACGTCTCAGAAAAATCTGTACAAAGACCCGAGTACCACCTCAGATAAAAATCACTCAGGACCAAATCCTTTTGAAATTAGACGAAATTAACTAAGTGTTAAACTAGAGTACCTATGAAATTAGCACTAATCACTTTAAATACAAACTGCAAGACCTAAAACTTACAGAATCATTGACGCTACATTACCCTGAAATCTAGGATCAATCTCTAAACCCAGTTGCTCTCGGGAGCACATTGAAACTTTTTATCGGACCTGGACCTCACATCGTAAGTCTGTTGACCACGAAACTATACGCTTATCACCGATTTACTGGGCTTGACAACTATCTCGGAAATCAAGTCCTAATAATACCCAGAAACACACAACTTGAGCCCGGAGCGAAGTGTGTGAGAAACGCGAATACCTTTCAAAAATGAACTCAAATATTAGTGAATTGAGTCATTCGCTTGCAGGACAAATATAAGGATTCAAACTGTCAGAATCTGAATCAATTACACCCTTGGATCAGGAAAATTTTTCAACACATGTCAGTATATTTGTGGCCCTAATCGAATGCCGGTGACCGTTGAATTGAACTAGTCCACCACGGTTGATCTGTAAATCTAATCAGACCAAAAACTTAACTCGATCTAGATCCAAGGCCAGGGAGCTTAAGTCTGATCGCGCTCCGAAAAGGGGCCTCCAGAAGTGCTCCGTTGGATCGAAACAACCCCTATTTGGTTATAACCTAAGTATACCATGACCCTAGGGCTATTCCCATCAGTTCTGGGCCTATATAAGGGCATTAAACCCTCTCTCTCTCATTCCATACGATTTTGAAAAACCCTAAGAGGGAGAAGAGAGAAAAGGGAAGGAAAGAGAGAGAAAGTGAGAGAGAGAGTCGGCGTTTCTTCCTAGGATTTAATCTCATCACTCCACATGCTTAACCACCACACCTGTATCATTTTTTCGGCGATTCCAACTCCGTACTTGGGTAAGAAATCCTAACCTTAATTTATTTTAGTGTTTCAAATAGTGTAAGCGATGAAATAGCTAACCTATTTCATACTATAGGTTGTCGTTGTGCCATAGACAAAGACTCAGTATATAAACTGAGTTTGATACTTGTTGAGCGGACTATAAATGTTTAGGTTATGGTTTTCAAGGCCTTCAATGTCAATAATGATTTATAACTAATTTGATTGCTGTCACTTGTTCTTAGATGCGTTGTTTTCCATATAGTACCTATAGAT
Source organism: Magnolia changhungtana (assembly GCA_030180095.1). Classification (NCBI taxonomy): domain Eukaryota; kingdom Viridiplantae; phylum Streptophyta; class Magnoliopsida; order Magnoliales; family Magnoliaceae; genus Magnolia; species Magnolia changhungtana. Next base: position 25,037 of record JASAUF010000202.1, on the reverse strand, counting down.
ATAAATTATACTGAATATAATGCATTCTATGTGTTTGTTGAAATGTCTGAAAGACTATGAAATTATGATTTGTGCTTGCCATACTTGTTACTTGAGAATACATGACCTTTGTGTGTGTGGCAACTCCCTTGTAAAAGGATTCGCCATAATATATGTTATAACTAACCTCTTACATGTGTGTTAAAATGTGTAGTCTAAGTGTTTGATAAAATGTCTGAATGAGAAATTGTTCGATGAATTGTCTTTACTAAGGGTGTTGAGATAGGATTCTCAATGAGCTTATTTAAATGTATAATTCCCTTCATGTAGTCTTAATTTCAACTACATGATTTATGTATAAAATGCATATGTGTAATAACATGTTCTATGTGTTTGATATAATGACTGAATGAGTGATCATTTGATAAATTGTACTTACTAAGGGTGTTGAGATAGGATTCTCAATTACCTTAGCTATATCAATAGATTCCTTCATATAACGTGCATTACTATTTGTGATTTATGTATAACATGCCTATGTAGAATAACATGTGCACTATGTGTTCGTTAATATGCTCAAATGAGATTTTGTTTGCGATTTGGTCGTATATATTGTCTTGGCTATTACGTTTGAATACTATTGATCTGGAGTGTGTTTGGGACTATGGTATAGTCCAGGCAATCGGTAACAGATCCTAGTTTGGTGGCTGAGATTGTTTCGCCACACAGGACGTGCTTGATGAATATGAGCCGTACTTTGGTTGTCAACAGTGGTGAAGGCCACGCGGAGTGCTTACGCACTTCATGTCGATCAATTCAATGTGCACTCGTACCAGTCGAGCTCGTCAAGTAACCCGATTGACCTGATGTATATTCACCATGTATTGACGCTACTGCTTGAACCTAAGGTAAGAAACTCACAAGTGGATATCCCGTTTAACCTTGGTACCTCGATCCGCTAAGACTCATTAGCCGACATGGTGGTATGGGACACCGTGGTCGAGCTGTCAGCCTATGCTAGGGCGACGAACCTCCCCATAGTGACCAGTGAGCAACACTACCTCGTGAGATGAATATGGTGACATGAGACACTGTATTCAAGCTGTCGGCCTACACTGATCAGGTGACGAGCCCTTTGTAGTGACCTCGAGCATACTCTGAGACTGCATTGAGGTGACGAGCCTTTCCGTAGCAACTAGAGTATGAAATAGGCCTACCCCCGTGTGACCACCTGGCCTGTGGTCCCCGTGGGTCCCATTTGAAAATAGACTATTAGTTGGTAGGGCGTTGGTGGTAGTGACCTGAACTTGCCTATCATATGAGATTTACTAGGACTGACGACCCTAGAATGGATCATTGTTTGGAAATTGATATAAGAGAGGTACCTTAGCTTCCCAATCCTGCTGTATGAGAAGGTCTAATCAGAACTTAGTAATCACGTTCATGCACCGCATTGTATATGCCTTTAGCGTTAGAGTTGAGCACTATGGAAGGGGTGCATGCCGCGACCGTGAGATGAAGTTCGTAGAGGGAGTGCAGGCGAGGGTATACATCATTATTACATATCATCCTTGCATTAACCAAAGTACTTAGGAATGCTTGATTGTATTACTTTATCATTACTGCATGACTGAATTGATAACATGTTAACCTTTGCTTTATAGCTCCACTGAGTTGATCACTCACTCCCACATTCTGGGACGGTGTTTTAAAATACTAACAAGACCCTGTTGTAGTTGCAGATGATGGTGATGCTTACGTAGCGGAGCCAAAATTTTATGATGATGAGGAGGAGTTCTCCTATATGCAGTTATCAGGCGGGTCTATGTAGGCTATGTTCTGATTGATGGGGATTACTGGGATGCTGACTAGACGATATTACATATTTTGTATATTTTGAAATTTTACATGTAATTAATTGACCTGGTAACTTGATCATACTCAGGAGACTTATAATCACTTATATGATTTATATACTTATCACAGTCTTTCGCTTACATAATTAAATTATCTCTAGAGTATGATATGATGTTTTGGTATAATCCTACTCATATTTAATGCACTAATATAGACAACATTTAATCATCATTATCTATGTTGTATAAGTGATGTGTTGGAACTCGGGAGCTGAACTTCTGCTCGACGCTCGATTTTCAAGGCGTTACACTTGGGGACCATCCCTGGATGCTCACAATATGTGAAAGCCTACCAAGATGGTTGAAGCTTACCCCAGAAGGGGGAGATGTGAGTTGATGGGATCCAACTCAAGCAAGTGGACTGATCAACACACTTGATGCATTCACTCATCCATGCATCTCATGGAATGGGCATCGTACCATCCGCAGACCGATGGTCAGACCGAGAGGGTCAATCAGATCCTTGAGGATATGCTTCGGGCTTACGCGATTGATTTCGGGGGTAGTTAGGATGAGCATCTGCAATTGGGTGAGTTCGCATACAATAACAGCTATCAGGCGACCATCGGCATGACTCCTTTTGAGACATTATATGACAGACCATGCAAATCACCGAGTTGTTGGACCGAGGTTGGAGAGCGCCGTCTCCTCGGTCCCGAGCTTGTGCAGGAGACGTCAGAGGCTATCAATATCATCAGGCAGAGGATGCGCACAGCTCAGAGCCAGCATAAGAGTTTTGCTGATCGTCGGCGTCGTCCCTTGGAGTTTGATGTAGGGGACCATGTGTATCTCAAGGTCTCGCCCATGAAGGGCGTAGTTCGTTTTGGAGCGAAGGGCAAGCTTGCCCCGAGATTCATAGGACCTTTTGAGATCACTAGGCGCATTGGCGCCGTGGCCTATCGGCTTGCCTTGCCATCTCATTTGTCTGGCGTCCACAACATTTTTCATATCTCTATGTTAAGGAAGTGTGGGTCAGACATCGTCCCTGTTATTGATTGGCAGCCGTTAGATGTTCGTGAGGACGCTTCCTATATCGAGTAGCCAGTTCGTATCCTTGATCGGAAGGAGCAGGTCCTTCGGACCAAGGTCATTCCATTGGTGAAGGTTCAGTGGGGTCACCATTCTATTGAGGAGGCTTCATGGGAGCGCGAGGCCGAGATTCAAGAGTGTTATCCCCATCTCTTTGTTGATTGATCATAGTGGAAATGTGATGGAGTTTTTGGTTGTTGTTTGTGGGTTATGCCTTTGGTTATGCTTATTACGAACTAAACCGATGTTAAAAATCCTCCTCGTAGCATCCCAGGATCGGAACCTGGCGTATGGGCGCTGGGAGTCGAGAATGGGGTTCTACGGAGGCTGTCGGCGCCGGATTCGGCGATCGGGAATTTTGTGAGCTTAGTTTCCGAGTTTAGGGTGTGACAGACGCCGTCTGCCACAAAATTGCCTTCCCGCAAGGTATGGCTGAAGTTGAGGTTGAGAGGCTGCGTTAGTTGATGGATGGTCTTTAAAAGGTACCAAAGCTTCCAGCCACGGGAAGAGGAGTGGTTGGAGACAGCTTCATAGAGAACTTGGGAATCACTTTCAACAATGAAGGATGAAATCCCCAATTCCTTGTAGAGTTTAAGCCCATCAACCATAGCATGGGCTTCCACGATCATGTTGGAGATGAGACCGTAGCTGGTATAGAAGGTAAAGATAAGGTTCCCGTCGTGATCGCGACAAACCCCTCCTCCACCTCTAGCCCCGGGATTTCCTCGAGCAGAACCGTCAACGTTCAATTTCATCTAGGTTGTGGTTAGACTTAAACCATCTGATGTTGAGGGTCAAATATTGCATATCAGACCCCATTTATTGTCTGGATTTACGAACTTATACTATTTAATGGACCTATTTAACCGTGTTTGTGATGCAGGATGTATTTAGGAGTTTAACTGAAAATGGGTATTAGAAGCATGGTTTTAGTGTTCAAGATTCACCAAGGCAAGGAACGAACTCCAGGGGACCAAGATCAACGCCCGAGATCCAAGGAAATCAAGAAACTGAAGCTCAAGTGGCCCGAAGGACGTCCAGAATGCAAGATCACAGGGTTCCCGCCATCCGATTGATACGAGATTTCATACGTGGCCTGAACGCCCTATATTAACCGTACACGTCAAATTTCAGCCGGTGGATCCCCCTAGAAGTGGGCCAATAGACAGATCAGCCCATAGATCGGTGAATTAGGGCCCGCCTGGTATCTGGATATGCGTCATACATTGGTTCAACCCCTTAAACGGGGTGGTAAAGAAGATGAATGGAATGGATCGCTCACAAGAATCACATGTAGACCCTATCTGAGATGGGTGTGCATAATATACATGTACACTAACAGTGCACCGATCCACCGAAATCGGTCAAATGGTCTTTGACCGACGAATTTCAAATAAAAACGGAAGTTCCGTTTTCAGCGCCGCAGAAATCTCAAATAGAGCTTGCGGATGAGTTGTTATAGCCCACTTTGATCGATCTTCCGAATAATCAGAACCATTCATCAGACCTCAAAGGGCCACATGATCATGGCCTATGTGTTGGAATTCGAAAAAGTAAAGAGTACAGGATTTCACCCATTCAAACGACGGACGGATGGTTGCGTAGGTAATCTGTGGTCCACCACGTGCCTGATCCAAAACCAATCACGTCCGACCAGCTTTTCATCCTGAAGCTAATGGACAGAATAGATTTCTCAGACACTGAACGGTGTGGAGCCCACCAACAGCACAACGCAAGACCGCAGGCCCTGTTTGCGCATATGACCTGCGGTCGATCCAGGTGGGTCATAATCATCATCCAGGTTGATGATCTGAACCGTTAATTACACTCAAGAGGCTAAACCGACCGTACCCTGATTGGAGGCCTGATTTTCTTGGACATTTCATGTATATTGGGATTCAAACATTGGACGGACGACGGATTATCAGATTCTGTGGGCCACACCGAAACCAATCCAAAACCGACCTTTCCTAGATAGTTTTTCAAGGGAAAATTAATGGACGGAGTGGATCTTTGCAAAGACACCGATCTTGGGCCCACTGAGCTTCACAGCGTAAAAGATTACGCAGGCTCTGTTATGGGTCGTCCGAGACCCGGACGCTGCGAGACCTTTTGCAAGCTTGGAAAGGATCGGTCCGACGATCTTGACGGTTCAGAATCTTACCTTGGGCCAACAGATCAGAGCTATGAAGCCTGAATGGCTCGGATCTTGCACTTGGAAGCCTATTTAACCGAATTCCAATCTGCTGCATTGCTTTTTGCTGCGAAAGGTGTTGCAAAGCCTGCTAGTTGTGTAAAGAAGGTCGGTTCTCCGACTCCAGGAGGCTTTACAAACAGCCGACGTCCTTATTATTATAAAAAGAAAAAAAAGAGAAGGGAGAGGGGACGGCTGGAAGGAGCTTTTGCTTGGACGTGGGGCAGTGAACGTGAGAGAGAGAGTTGAGGCCTTTTGTTTTGTTTTGTTTTCTTTTACTATTTTTTATTTTGGAGTGTTTTAGCCTAATCATGGCAGGCTGAATCTCTTGGCTAGGGCTAAGAGGTGAAGCTTGTAGCGTGATGGGAGGACCTGTTGTTTGTGCCTTTTGTTTAAGACTAAATTAATGTTAATTTTAGTATGATTTCAAGGGAATGTTTTTAGTCTTTAATGGTCTATTGTGACTGAAATTACAATGGGTCTGCAATGGCTTTGAGCATGTTCTTTTTCTTTATATTTATGATGTCAGGAAGCCCTATTGTTCACCATCGTCTCCTGGGCATGGTCGGATGACGGTACCCTTCCTAACCTTCATAAACATGTTGACTGGTTGGTAATTAGTTTAATTTCGTTGTTTGCTTTGTCTCCTGGGTATGGTTTGGTGATGGAATCCATTCTAATTCATATACCTCTCATCTCTTAAAAACTTTATCAACGACAGTTCAGTTAATTTCCCTGATTTTTAATCCAGGCATAAGATCTCCCTGATCTTTACAAGTGGATCCTCTGAATTCCTAGTGTCTTTCCTCTGAATTTCTCTTAAGTTTTAGATAATAATTTCACAATTATTCCTCAAATCACAACTCAATTTAGATTTTGTCTTAGTCTAATCCTAGTTCTATTTAGTTTCAGATAACGTACAGGTTTCAGTCCCTGTGGATTCGACCTCGGTCTCACCGAGTTTTATTACTACATCACAACCCTATACTTGGGGAGTGAACAAGTTTTTGGCACCGTTGCCAGGGACTGACGGCTACGATTTTCTGAAATTAATTAGTATTAGAGTTAGTTTAAGATTTGGATTTTACTAATTTTAATTTTGTTTTCTATTTAATTCATAGAACTAACATATTTCCTATTCTGTAGGTTGTTAAGATAGAACTTCTAATTTGGTAAACTCTTTCTGATTTTCTAGATTTTCTAACTCTTTAGATTTGGTTTGCTTTAGAAACTTCTTCTATATAGAAACTAACTTATTTTGTTTTATTTTGCAGGTCTTTAGCTTAGGGACTCCAATTTGGTAATCTCCTTCCAACTCTCTCTTTCTTTTTAGATTTTCATTTTCTTTCTTAGGATTAGGTTTAGAATTTGATTGAGGGTTGCGAGTGTTTTATGCCCAAGTGGGCCCGTGACGACACTCGACATCTCTTGACTGAAGGAGGATTAGTTGAGGGGTTGACTGTCCATCGCAGGATTAGACACCGCTCGAATTCCCCTGAGTTAATTGAGGTTATGGCCGCATATCAACCTCAAGCACTACCTCAACATATGGATGAGGAAGTACATGATGAGAATGAGGTGCATCAAGCACCCCCGCCTCGTACTTTACGGGATTATTTACAACCGGCGGGGGTGAGCACGCCCTCATGCATGATTTTTCCTGAAAACACAGGACAGATGGACATCAAGCCAGGAGTTATCCAACTCCTTCCTAAATTCCATGGGCTTGAATCAGAAAGTCCATACTTACATTTGAAAGAGTTCGATGAGATTATAGCCACCTTATACTTTCCCAATGTATCCGAGGATACAATCAGATTGAAACTCTTTCCTTTTTCCTTGAAAGAGAAGGCTAAGACGTGGTTACATTCATTGCGTCCTAGATCCATTGGCACATGGAATAATATGCAGAGGGAATTCATAAAGAAATTTTTTCCACACCATAAAACGATTACCCTCAGAAAAGCAATCATGAACTTCACCCAAAAGGAAGATGAAACATTCTACCAATGTTGGGAAAGGTTCAAGGATCTTGTCAGTTCATGCCCACAACAGTTTTGAAATGCAGCGCATTACAAATTTTTTCTATGATGGACTGACATCTTCCATGTGCCAACTGGTCGAGACAATGTGTAATGGAGAATTCATGAATAAAGAGGTCGATGAGGTATGGGATTATCTCGATAGACTTGCCGAAAATGCACAATCTTGGGACCATTACCCAAAATCAAACACCACGTCTAGGCTAACTCAATCTAAGGAGAAAAGTGGAGTGTATCTCCTGAAAGAAGAGGATGATGTAAATTTTAAAGTGACTAATCTCATACGAAGAGTCGAGGCCATGGAAGGAAAGAAGGATAAGGTTAATGAAATTGTTTGCGGCATCTGTGATTGCAACATTCACACAACTGAAAATTGTCTTACAATATCTGCTTTTCGAGGCGTGTTGAATGAGCAAGCTAATGCCATAAATAACTATCAAAGACCTTTCAATGGATCTACCTCCAATACATGCAATCCTGGTTGGAGAAATCATCCAAATTTTAGCTGGAAGAATGGACAAACTGCTACCCCTCAAAGTTTCTTCAATCAAAATCCAAATCAGGGGAAACCTCAAGAAGAACCGGTTCAAAATTCCATACAAGAGCTGGCTCAGGCAGTACGTGGACTTACAGACTTTATGTAAAAAATAGATTCACGTATGACAATTATAGAAAAGGGGATGTTTCCTGCACAACCGCTCCCTAATCCTAAACCGCAATACGAGATAAATGATCCCAGCTCTTTAAATCAAACGGGGCACGCTAAATCCGTCACCACTCTTAGGAGTGGGAAGATCATTGATAAAACCCTTTCGGTTAGGCCCGAAAAGCCTCAAGAACCAGAAGAGGACAATAATGATGGATCTAGTGATGTCCCACAAAAATTAGAACCGAACTTCTATGAGAAGCCGGTTGCTCCATTCCCCCTAACGGTTGGTTGCACCAAAACGTCTTTCTAACTCTCGGGATATTCTAGAGGTGTTGAAACAAGTGAAAGTCAACATTCTTCTACTTGATGTCGTAAAACGAGTTCCTTCATATGCAAAATTTCAAAAGACCTATGCATGACCAAAAGACTACAGAGTATTCAAAAGAAGATTTTCTTAATCGAGAAAGTGAGTGCCATCCTGAAGACGTGACGCGAGAAATTTAAGGATCCCAAAGTAGCCCAACCATATCATGTGTAATCGGGAACCATCGAATTGATCACGCACTTCTTGACTTAGGAGCGAGCGCCAATCGATTCCTACTCGTACAAACAAGTTAGGGTTGGGTGAGTTAAAACCCACCCTAACCACACTACAACTTGCCGATCGATCTCGTTCGTGTACCAAGAGGGATTATTAAGGATGTGTTAGTCCAAGTCGATAGATTTTACTACCCCATCTGTAGATTTTATCATCCTGGACACCGAACCCATCAATAACATGAGCACTCAGATTCCTCGTCATTCTTGGTCGCCCATTCCTTGACGTCAAATGCAATTATCAATTGCAGGAATGGTGTCATGACTATGTCTTTTGGAAATTTGACATTGGAGTCAAACATCTTTTTCAATAACGGTAGCAACTCAGAGAATGATGACGATGTCCACGACATTAACATGATCGATACTTTCGTGGAAGATAGGACACCCCTTACCTTATCCTCTGATCCTCTAGAGATGTGCTTGGCCCACTCCCATGAGTTTGATGATGATATGATTAGGAGACGGGTGCCTTGTTGATATCTTGCACCGGTATTTGAAGTTAACTCCATAATTTGAAGAATTGCCACAAACTGATGTAGTGCCTCTTCCGTCTAACCTCAAGACACCGAAGCTTGACCTAAAACTTTTGCCCTCTGATTTGAAATATGCCTATTTAGGTCAAGATGAGACATACCCAGTGGTGATCTCTGCCCACCTGGAGAAAGAACAGGAGAGTATGCTCATATCTACTCTCATTGAGCATAAAGGAGCCCTAGGATGGATGATAGCAGACCTCAAGGGAATCGATCCCTTGATTTGTACTCACCACATATATCTTGAGGAAAATGCGAAGACCGTTCGGCAACCATAACGTAGACTAAACCCAAACATGAAGGAAGTGGTTAGGCCGAGGTTCTCAAACTATTGGATGTGGGTATCATATACCCTATATCTGATAGTCAATGAGTGAGTCCAACTCAGGTGGTTCCTAAGTCAATGAGGACTCAGGTGCTTCAGTCCTTGTGGATTCGACCTCGGTCTCACCGAGTTTTATTACTACATCACAACCCTATACTTGGGGAGTGAACATCTGACAATCGTCGTTCTATTAGCGTGGGAGGAAGGCGATGCCATAGAGAATCCCGACAACACTAGGCCTAACCACACAATGATGTCAATGCCAGGGAGTTGGGCTCCGATATTCATAAGCCAATTGGATATTTTGAGGATGATGAGATCTACTTTGAGTTGGCGGTTGTTGTATTTAGCTCCATTCCTGCCAAGCCAAATCTCCCAAAGGATAATGGGAGGAGCCAGACCCCGAATAAGTCTCCAATAGGAAGAGGTGGATGCAATTGTAGTCCATTGGTGGATTCGAGCTTGGATGGATTGATTATGGTTGAATGGGATGTGGAAGAGTTGCGAAATGGTTCCAGATCTGGGTAGTAGATCTGCCTTGACAAAATAGATGGTCTAAATCTTCGATTTGAGTGCCAGTAATGATTGCTGCTAGAGTGGGTGGACAAGGCTGTTGAAGTGGACAGACAGGGCTACCGAAGTGGGCGGACAACACTGTTGATGAGGATGGACAGGGCTGCTGGTTATGAATAGTTAAAGATGTTGTTAGTGAATGGTATAATAAAGCCCCAAATGGGTGGGCTGTAGTACTATGATTAACTTTTGTAAATGTTATAAATATGTGGATTGAATGCCCATAAATGATCGTGATGGTGGATATATGTGTATGTGATTGAAATGAATGAATGTTAGATTTTTCGCTTAAGGTTTGAGTTTGGAAATTTAGTGTACATTTTAAGTAAGCCTCTATAAAATTGTACGAATGAATAGTTTTAGTACACATGGTGTACAAGTCATGTGCCGTAACTCGAGTCTAAGGGTGCACACTCTGTATCCAAATTTCGGGACGTGACAATTTCTCTATCTCTTCTTTATTTATAAATATGTGTATTGAATGCGCATAAATGATTGTGATGGTGGATATGTGTATGTGATTGAAATGAATGAATGTTAGATTTTTTGCTTAAGGTTTGAGTTTGAAATTTTAGTGTACATTTTAACTAAACCTCTAGAAAATTGTATGAAGGAATAGTTTTAGTACACATGGTGTACAATTCATGTGCTGTAACTCGGGTCTAATTAAGGGTTCACACTCTGTATCTGAATTTCGGAGTGTGACAATTTCTGTATCCCTTCTTTATTTATGATAATGAAAGTTATACCGTACTTCACAAAATACTGAAAGAAATACATTGCTTCAGTCTAAAAGTCCACATTCAACTAATAGTTACAACCTGTATGAAGAGTAGAGTACTCTTACTCTTACTATTATGCATGACAATCTTCACAATCGTTATCACCATATACACCACTGAGATGACTTCCACTTATCATGATGATCATGCATATGTGAAGCTAATTAATGAAGGTATCATGTGTTAGAAAATATAAAAATAAATAATTGAAAATAACAATTTCACTAGGCTGAATCACGTATAAAATACGTTGTCCTTAAAGCGTGATTCGCCCCCTTATCAACTCCTGATGGGTTTCAGGCGAATTGCTTCCAGGATAAGACAAGCCTTATCTGGATCTAGCTTGCAGCAATCACGATAGGTCCACTATGGAACAGTTCTAACGTAGTAGATTTCTTCTGACAGATTTAGACGGTAGAGATGATCACAGTATTCTAAAAATGAGCTATGGACTGTATCTGATTTGATGGGAGAGATGGTGTGTTGAGATGATGAAATTGGACTGGAATGGTCCAGTTTATATAGGCCTCAGGTTTAGACCCGTTGCTGTGTGGAATTCAATGGTCCAGAACGTTTGAAAAATATTTCTGGCCGTTGTCCGTTAATCCCAGACGTTTCTGGTCATTAGATCTGTAGATCTGACCGTTGGATCATCCTGGCCCGTCTGTTTTTGGACCGTTGTGGCTTTTAAGGTAGCTATCCATTTATAAAAACGGCTGGACGTTTCGGATTTAAGATCTGACCATTCTCAATCGCCTATAAAACCTAGGCTCATTTCCAACTTTTCATATCCACACCGTCCTAAGGATCTAACCAGACTCATCGTATTAGATCCATTACACCGCGATCGCACCGGTTTGCGAAGTGCAAAGTGCGCCATCTAGCACCACTATAGCCACACTGCCTCATTGCCCACGTCCTCGCCCACGCCCGTGCTCGAGCCCAAGAGCGCCCGCGCGCGCATGCGTGCGTGCGTGTGTTCCAGTGCGACGTATTTCATCTCCTCCAAAAAGCTCCAAGTAAGAATACCCTTCTCAACATCTCATATAAACCACAAAACTATCTTTCGCATTTTCGATGTGGGACAAAGCACACACACCGTACTTTTTAATTCAAAAAATTCAAAAAGAATTTTGGCGGGAAAATCCCAAAATTTTGAAAAATTTGAATTTGAATTTTTATTATTTTTAAAACCACTAATTTTCAACATCATGCAGGTTATTTTTACTTTTAATAGTAGTACAGATATACAATAATGCTTCAAGAAACGAGCTTGATGACGAGATGCCCAAGTTATTATTGTTTGTGAGAGTTATGTTATATCCCCTATCCAACAAACCATAGGATCAAAAGCATAGGGTGAACCATGAAGTTGGTTATTTGGATTCAAGAAAAGTTCTTGTGTTTGCCGTGTTTAAATGGTGTAGCAAAGTAAGTTTACTAGGCCTTTGAAAAAAGTTGAAAAAAAGATGCACAAAGCTCATTCTTAGCTTGGTGCGTGTGGGACCTCAATGTTCCTTGCGCATTTCATATAATATGCGACGTTTTCGTCCATCTAGGTTCGAGTACCCTCAGATGTGTTAGCTTGCATGTGTTGTAAGTGTTATAAGTTCCGGGTCCTTACTCCTGCTCCGGACACCTGGTCAAGGGTTCCGAATACCCAGAGGTGTGAAATTCCGCCAGGGGGGGAGAAAAAGAAACGTGGATGATTTCTCTTGCAAGTTTGAAAGGAACAAAAGCCTGGGCATAAAGTAAAGAAGAATATTTTTACCAATAAAGAAAAAGAGAAAAAAAAAAGTGTAAAGAGAAAATCACACGACGATCGAATAGGTGAGTCATGGCACACAATTGCTAGATCTTGCCATTCATCAAGTGGGCCATAAAATGTAGCAGGTTTGCGGCCCAACAATCGGTCACATGCATTACAAAAGTGGATGACCAAAAAGCCAAACCAAAAGTCTATAACTACTGACACGATTGTTGGGTGGGACATGTGATGATAAAATCAGATTGCGTACTGAGTTACTCAGTAAGCTCTTATCGTACTGAGTAAACTCTGTTGGGCCCACCGTGAATGTATCTTGTCTATCCATGCCGTCCATCCATTTTTCCATCTTATTTTAGGAGTTAAGTCCAAAATTTAAGCATACCCAAAGATCAAGTGGACCATGCCATTGGAAACAGTTGGAATAATGACTTCCACAGTTGAAACATTTCAAAGGCCCACAGTGATGTTTATATTTCTCATCCAACATATTTATAAGATCACACAGACATGGATGAAGGGAAAACACAAATACAAGCTTGATCCAAAACTTCTGTGGCCCCCAAGAAATTTTCAACGGTGGATGTTCAATTATCACTGTTTCATATGGCGTGGTCCACTTGAGGTTTGGATATACGTCATTTTTAGGCTTAAAATTATCTGTTAAAATGGATGGACGGAGTGGATAAAATACATAAATCAGGGTGGACCCCACAGAGTTTACTCAGTAGGCAATCCGCTTCCGTGCATGATTGGTCTGATCGTATTAACTTCTAAAATTTGCACTCTTGTGACACGTTGGCACATGTGCTGTAAAATCCAAATTATAACTTTCCTCGTGCTTGTAGCTTTGATTCCCGTTGGAGTTTCTCTTGCGTGGATCTCAAAGAAAAGGATAAAGTCAGCATCGCTTGCTTTTAATTGAAAACGATTTTATCTGTATCAGCACGGCACCCATTTAAATATTTTTATTCTTTGGTTTTGATATTGCTGGAATGTCCCACATGCCTATGTACAAGATACATTCATGTGTCACCTCATGCATCACGCCTTGAAATTCAGATTAGAGTGTGTACATTCGGACTTGAGTTACGATGCATCACTTGTATACCACGCCTAGTAAAATTATTTCTCCGTACCATTTTTTTCCCTAGGCAAGTTAACATGCAGACTAAGTTCATAATCACAAACATCTAGAAAGATATGTTTCATTCAATAAGTCTAATTATACACAAGTATATCCATCATCAAGAGACGTGTATAGGCACTCATTCCACACATTTATAACATTTACAAAATCTAAGCATGATACCACAACCCATCCATTTGGAGCTTGTTTAAATAATTTACTAATAAATACTTTAAATATTCAAAATTTCTAACTATTCAATTTAAAATTAGTTTTTTTTTTTTTAAAAAAAATAATAATTAAAGAAATAACATAAGTTTCAACTAAATGTGCTAGTAATTTAACATATTCAACTCATCTTCATCAAGATAGAGTCATTGTCCTTGTGAATCATCCATTAATTGGTTCACCTTCTTGCCCTGAAACTTTAGTAATCGTTCCATCGTTTACTAAATTTGTATGGTTTTCTCATCAAAATAACGTTCGCTAGCCAAGCCCAGTGAGTGAATCTATCATGGTTCATACACGTCATAAATAAAATAAGGATGCATGAATGTCATGAGATGTATTGATTACATCAAGTGGGTTGATCAATCCACTTACTCGAGTTAAATTCCATCAGCTCGCGTCTCCCCTTCTGGGGTAGGCTTCCATATATTGTGGGCATCCAAGGATGGTCCCCTAGGTTATTTAGTACTGTAAGTACCTATAGGTCATGCAGGAAGTGCCTCCAAGTATTCAGCGCAGTTATGCGATGCATGTCAATGCATGTATGAGAATGACTGATGCATGATAATAACAATTGTCACGCACATGCAGTGTGGGACCCATCTGATGCACGGGTTGGATTATGTATGCCGGTGCCACGTTGGCACTTGGGGTGGCATGTCAATATATATGTTCCCTTTCACCGAGACCTCTTCCTAGCTAATGACTGATACCATGCTAGCCGTAATGCCTAATCAGTAATTATAAAGAAATTATTTCTTATTGCTTTCACTAAATACCAACTTTAGGACCTTGGCCCCATGCTATTGAGGCCATGGATGGTCCACTTTCCTTGTTGAAGCAATCTCAAGCATTCAAGAAAATGGACCTCATTAAAACATTTGCTCATTCCATGGTTTTTTACTCTCACTAAAGTCAAAAGGTTATGGCCGTCTGTAGCAATTCATATTCTTGAATAGTTCTTGTTGTCACTCGAATATGGCAAATAAATATAATCGGTTATGAAGGTGTACCCACCGATGGACTTCCAAAGAAATAGAAAGACGTAGGTAGTGGGGGATGTCGATGATGGTCGTGGACCCTCCTATGCATAAGTTAGATTGATAGACCTGGATCAAAGATTTAAGCTTATGTTTATTCACCTACCTCTTTTCAATTGAATAGTTATATCTATAGCATCTTTGGGTAGTTTCAATACCTGCATATCTTTATAGGATATATTAGATACATTAGATGATCCTTATTTAGATGGAAATCTACTCTCGAAAATATCGTCGAGCCTGCATCAATCAGCATTATCTTTGAGTAAGATCGTTCTTAATCTTTCATTTGTAGGTTCGAGGCAGGATTTTCTCTGGATTTCACGATCTAGTTAGCTTGGAATGTTAAGGAGCTCGTATCTTAAGTTCATTGCTTTATGGGTTATTTACCTGTATTTATCGATGTACTCGGTGAGATAATTCTGTTAAGATCTGGAGCCACATCTGGGACCATCTTCGACCGGTCGTGAGCCATGCTCGACTGGTCGTAGGGTCCGGCTCGACCGATCGTGGACCTGCTCGACTCAAAGTCCAGCGAGCACTGTTTTTTTATCTCGAGGTACTCGATCGGTCGTGGCCCATTAACGACCGGTCGTAGGGGTCGCTCGACCGGTCGTGCAGTCTGCTCGACCGATCGTAGTTATGCAAACTCGTTTAGCGATTTTGTGCGGATTTCGTGTCGCAAGTTCTTTCGCAACTGGGATGCAGAAAGTGGAGTTGCCTAAATTATATAAAGGTGTTCCTAGGGCTTTTCTAGGTGTATTGGAATATTGAAAATAATTCTAAGGTGTGGGCAAAGGATTTTTTACGTTCTTCCAAGATAGGGGTTAGTATATTACCTTGTAATCTTTGTTCTTCATAGTGGAAGTTTGCATCCATGGTTTTTTACCCTAGTTTGGGATTTTTTCACGTATATCTTGTCTTGTGGTTTGTTTTGAATTGCTTTGATCTACTTCTAGTTTATATTTGTTCTTGTTTATCGTTTGTGGGTGAGGCCTGAGATTGGATCTAGGCTCACTGCGTTGTTGGCGTGCTGCGCAACAACTGGTATCAAAGCTATTGGTTTAGTTCTATTGGGAGCGATGGCGGAAGAAGGGAAAATTAGAATTGAGAAGTTTGATGATTCAAACTTTGCCTTCTGGAAAATGCAGATGGAGGATTATATGTATCAGAAGGACCTCTATATTCCTCTAGGAGGAAAAGAGAAGAAACCAGAAAAGATGACAGATGAGGAATGGTTTTTACTGGATAGGAAGGCTTTAGGAATGATCCGATTCTCTTTGTTTAAGAGCGTCGCCTTCAATATATCCAAGGTGAAAACTATAAAAGAATTAATGGAAGCCCTAGCCACCATATATGAAAAACCCTCAGCGTTCAACAAGGTTCTCTCATGAAACAGTTATTTAACATGAAGATGTTAGATGGTGAGAGCGTGGCTGAACATCTAAACGAGTTCAATACAGTCACGAGCCAGTTGGAATCCATTGGCATTGTCTTTTAGGATGAGGTCAGGGCATTATTGATCTTATCCAGTTTATCAGACAGTTAGGATGATTTAGTGATTGCTATGAGCAATTCTTCAGGGTTGACAAAGCTGAAATTTGATGATGTGGCCGGTTTAATTCTTAGTGAAGAATCTAGAAGAAAGGCATCAGGAATTTCAGGGGATTTAGGGAATGCTCTAAATTTTGAAGGAAGAAGAAGATCGCTGAACAAAGGAGGCAATAAATACGAGCGTTCTAACTCGAGGAAGAAGTCCAAGGGACCGAAAGACAAAGACGGGTGTTAGCATTACGGTAAGAAGGGGTACATGAAATGTGATTGCAGGGCGCTTAAGAAACAAGAAGGAAGCTTTCAAGGCGGGAAAGATTCAGTGAATCTATCTGAGGAGAGTGACACAGAGGTGTTGATCTTGTCTCTTGATGCGAGGAATGAGTCTTGGGTTATAAACTCGGGTGCTTCGTTTCATGCTACTTCGTGTAAGAAAGTTTTTCGTGATTATGTGTCAAGTGACTTTGGGAGAGTCTACCTGAGTGATGATGAACCGTATAGTATTGTTGGAAAAGAGAAAGTTCATGTAAATCAGAAAGACGGAACGATTTTCAAATTGAAGGATGTCAGACATGTACCGAGTTTGAGACGTAACTTGATCTCTGTGTGGCAGTTGGCCGATACCGGTTATGTGACGACATTCACCAGTGATTCCTAGGAGATCACAAAAGGTGCCTTAGTGATATCTCGAGGTAAAAAGGAAGGTACTTTATACGTGACTTAAGGAACGTATAGTTCACTCGTAGTCGCATCAACTGGAGTGAATGGGCAGTTATAGCATCAGAGGTTGGGACATATGAGTGAGAAGGGGATGAAAGTGCTCTTGTCTAAAGGGAAGCTACTAGGGCTAGCTGAAGTCTATTGACTTAGAATTCTGTGAGGATTGCATGTATGACAAGCGGAAGAGGGTAAGCTTCAAGAAGATGGGACGCGTTTCAAAGACGCATCTGTTAGAGCTTGTACACACTGATGTGGGGACTGGCACAGGTATCATCTCTTGGTAGCTCACGTTATTTTGTTACTTTTATTGATGATGCTAGTAGAAAACTGTGTGTCTATTTCTTAAAGCATAAATCTGATGTATTTGATGTATTTAAGAAGTGAAAAGTTATGGTAGAAAACGAGACAGGTAAAACAGTAAAATGTCTCAGACTAATAATGTGGGAGAGTACTGTGATAAGAGGTTTAAGGAGTATTGTGCAGCAAATGGAATCAAATATCAGAAAATGATTCCAGGGACACCACAACAGAATAGTATGGCTGAGCGCATTAACAGGACCATCCTTGAGCGTACCAAGAGCATGAGGTTACATGCAGGGTTGCCCAAGATTTTTTGGGCAGATGCTATGAATATTGCCGCATATCTCATCAATAGAAGTCCATCAACACCATTAGATGGTGGGCTACCAGAAGAAACGTGGACTGGGAAAGAAGTGAACCTTGCACATCTCAAAGTGTTTAGTTGCACTTCATATGTTCACATTGATGCAGAGCATAGAAATAAGTTGGATGCGAAGTCCAGAAGGTGCACGTTTATAGGCTACTAGCAGCATGATTTTGGTTACAGGTTTTGGGATGCAGAAAACAGGAAAATCATCAGAAGCAAGAACGTAGTCTTCAATGAAAAAGTGATGCATAAGGACAGTGTACAAGAAACTAAGGCCAAGGAAAATGGATTCGTAGAGTTGGAAGAGTTACCGGACATGGGTGTTACAGCGCCACAGGATGATCATGCACATGAGCATTATGAGGCAGGGCCACAGACACCAGTTGTGAGGAGGTCTACTCAGGAGAGGAGACCCACGATCCGATACTTACCCTTCTTACATTATCTATTGCTGACAGATAATGGTGAGCCAGAGTGTTCTGAAGAGGCATTACAATCAGATACACGGGTTAAGTGGAAGCAGGCCATAGATGATGAGATGGACTCTCTTGAGTCTAATTGTACATGGGATCTAGTCACTCTACCTAAGGGTAAGAAAGCTCTTCATAACAAGTGAGTTTACAGATTAAAGGAGGAGCATGATAATTCAAAACGGTACAAGGCTAGATTGGTTGTGAAAGGGTTTCAACAAAAGGCAGGTATCGATTTTACTAAAATATTTTCACCTGTGGTGAAAATGTCTACAATTCGCATGGTCTTGAGTATAGTGGCTTCAGAGGACTTACATCTAGAGCAGCTAGATGTTAAGAGAGCCTTTCTTCATGGGGACCTTGAAGAAGAAATATATATGCATCAGTCGACAGGATACGTGGCACCATGAAAGGAGAACAAGGTGTGCAGATTGAAGAAAAGTCTATATGGCCTGAAGTGGTACAAGAAGTTCGATAGTTTCATGTCGAGAAACGGTTTTAAGAGATGTCATGCAGACCACTGTTGTTATTTGAAGAAATTTGATACGTCATACATCATCCTTCTTCTGTACGTTGATGACATGCTTGTGGCTGGTTCAAGCATGAAGGGCATTTCAGATCTCAAAAGACGACTGTCTAGAGAATTTGCCATGAAGAATTTGAGAGCTGCAAAATAAATCCTAGGCATGAGGATAAGGCATGACAGGGAAAACAAGAAACTAGTTTTATCACAGGCAGAGTACATAGTTAAGGTACTTGATCGATTCAATATGGGAGGTGCTAAACCGGTTAGCACTCCATTAGCTAACCATTTCAAGCTATCTAAGGAGCAAGGTGCAAAGACGCAAGAGGAATGGGACTACATGGCTAAAGTCCCATATGCGTCAGCCATTGGGAGTCTCATGTATGCTATAGTGAGCACGAGACTGGACATTGCTCAAGCAGTGAGAGTTGTTAGCAGGTTCATGAACAACCCCGGGAAGGAACATTGGGAAGCTGTGAAGTAGATTCTTAGATACTTGGTAGGTACTAAGGATGCAGGGTTGTGCTATGGTGGATCGGAAATCAAACTACAAGGCTACATAGATTCAGATTTGGCAGGAGACATCGATAGCAGAAGAAGCACTACAGGTTATGTTTTTACTCTAGGTAGTGCTGCAGTTAGTTGGATCTCTCAGTTACAGAAGATAGTATCTATTAGAATGATAGAGACAGAATATGTTGTGATTATAGAAGCGTGCAAGGAGATGGTATAGATGCAAGGTTTCATGGAAGAGTTGGGTAAGAAGCAAGCAGTGCAGAAATACAGTGGACGTGACGTCGAGTGCAATACACTTGGCTAAGAATTCAGCCTTTCATTCAAGCACCAAGCATATTGCCATCAGATATCACTTTATACGTTCGTTACTGGAAGATGGATCGATTGTTCTGGAGAAGATTTATACAAGTGAGAATCCTGTGGATATGTTGACCAAAGCAGTCACACGGGAGAAGCTGAAGCTCTGTTCAGCTTTGATTGGTCTTCAGGTATAAAGACTAGGAGGTGGTGCACTCCGGATGAAGAAGACGAAGGCTTAAGGCGATGTGTCTTCAAGTTGGAGATTGTTAAGATGTGGAGCCACATCTGGGACCGCCTTCGACCGGTCGTGAGCCATGCTCGACTGGTCGTAGGGTCTGGCTCGACCGGTCATGGACTGGCTCGACACAAAGTCCAGCGAGCACTATTTTTTTTATCCCGAGGTGCTCGACCGGTCGTGGCCCATTCACAACCTGTCGTAGGGGTCGCTCGACCGGTCGTGCAGTCTGCTCGACCAGTCGTAGTTAGGCAGACTCGTTTCACGATTTTGCGCGGATTTCATGTCACAAATCCTTTGTAACAAGGATGCGGAAAGGGGAGTTGCCTAAACTATATATAGGTGTTCCTAGGGCTTTTATAGGTATATTGGAATATTAGAAATAATTCTAAGGTGTAGACAAAGGATTTTCTATGTTCTTCCAAGGGAGAGGTTAATATATTGCCTTGTAATCTTTGTTCTTCATAGTGGAAGTTTGCATCCGTGATTTTTTACCCTAATTTGAGATTTTTCCACGTATATCTTATCTTGTGGTTTGTTTTGAATTGCTTTGATCTACTTCTGGTTTATATTTCTTCTTGTTTATCATTTGTGAGTGAGGCCTGAGATTGGATCTAAGCTCACTGTGTTGTTGGCGTGCTGCGCAACAAATTCTCCCCAACCGAGTTATATCTTTAGACAACTCAGTTTGAAGTTGGCTCAAGGCTCATCTTTTTGTCAAGAGAGTCAATTGTCTTCTCTATGCTCTGTCAGCTCGAGACAAAAGTCTGCTTTGTTCCTCTAATTGTTACGGCTGCAAGACACAATTCTCCCGTGGTTGGTTACACTTCCTGTATAATATACTAGTTCAATTTTGCCGACAACAATTCTAATCATTCTTACAAGTTATTCAATCGGCGGACTACAAAATACAAACTTTAGTAGTCCGCAAATAACCGTATCAGACATGTTTGGTTCGAATGGTCGGCTTAAGGATGAGTGCCGACAGTTTGTGTCGAAGAAAAAGGGGATTCTTGTGTGGTTGCTTTTCATTGATACACTTAGATAATTACGTAAGAAAATTTAGAAAGATACAAGAAAGAAAGAAAGAAAGAAAAAAATAATAATAATAATAAAAATACACAGCAACACAACAACTGAAGTTTTGACTTAGATCCACACCGTCAGTCCATCTTGTGGCATATCAATCTCAAGTAGACCAAACAACAGGAAACAGTGGGAATTGGACGCCTACGGTTGAAAACGTCTTGGGACCACCACAGAACTGAATGGAGAGAAAACAAAAATATCAATTTGATCGAAGCCTTCTATGGCCCGAAGCATTTTTCAATGGTGAATGTCTAATTTTCACTTTTTCCTGTGGTGTAATCCACTACAGATTTCGATCCGTCTCATTTTTCAGTTCTGCCCTGTAATGATATGGAAAACATTTTGGACGGTGTGGATCTAACACATACATCATGGTGGGGCCACAAAAGTTCCGCTCGTTCAAACAGTCCGGTTTTCTTCTTTCTTCCTCGGAATCGGTTGTTTGTCCAGAGTCGAATTGCTCACTGCACAACACACCAAGCAAAGGACGGACCTGAATGAAGGAAAAACACAAACATCAGGTTGATCACAGCCTTATATAGCTCCAAGAAAATTTTAACGGTAGGCATTCAATCACTGTTGTTTCCTGTGGTTTGGTGCACTTGACTTTTCCATCTACTTCATTTTTGGAATCATGCCCTAAAATGATATAGAAAAATGGTTAGACAGTTTAGATATAACACATACAACGTTTTGGGGCCACTGTAGTTCCACACGTCACAATGTTTGTTACTTGCCGGAGATGATAAGGTACTGCCCCACGCCACCCATGTTGCCTCTCTTATCGTAGGACACCTTGATGTATTTATTCAATGTTGAGGCCATCCCTCCATTTGCCAGATCATTCATGGCATGATCCCAGAAATGAATATTATCAAAATCTCAAGTGGACCATATTTTAGGAAACAGTGGTGATTGAACGCACTACCGGTAAAACTCGTAGGGCCAACCTAAATGTTTCTCGAAAGTTTATTCGTCATCAAACCTGTTACTAAGGTTAAACACACTTGGATTAAAGGAAAAACAAATATTAGCTGGATCCAAAACTTTTGTAGACCACAGGAAGTTTTTATTGTTCAATCACCACTCCTTCCCATGGCATAGTCCACGTGAGATTCGAATCTACTTAATTTTAGGCATGCCCTGAAATGAAATGAAAAAAAATAAAATAAAATGAATGGACGGTGTGGATATAGAATAAATACATCAAGGTGGGCCCACCGTCTTCTGTGAAGTCAGGGTGCACGTAATCTGCTCCCGTTGCTTTGCAGTGTTGTGCAATTGTTTGGGTGTCAACCAATTTCTTTGGGCTGGGCTAAACTCTGTTTAAGCCCGGCCTGCATTGATTAGCCTGAGCTAAAATATTTCAGCTTAGGCCGGTGACGGGGCAAAATAATCCAGCCTGAGCATGGTCCGGATTACTCATAAAGGGCTTGGGCTGAGCTAGAGGAATGATTAAAAAGTGGCCACATGCACATGCACAAACACACCACGGTGGTGGATCCTTGCTCTTGCTCCGGTAGTAGACTCTCGGGAGTTCCAACACCCGGTCAAGGGTTCTACTATCCATAGGTGGTGAAATTCCACTAGTGTGAGTGTGTGGGGGTGTGTGTACGTGTGTAACAAAAAAAAAAAAAAAAAAAAGTGGTAGACTCACATGACTTTCAACATGAGTTCATGAGTTTACCTACTGGGGTGAAATCCCACCGTGGTGTGAGTAGGTGAGCGTGTTAAAAAAGCACACAATGGTTGATTTTTATGAGGCCTGCCATTATATTTATGTGTGATCTACTTCAATCATTTTGTTTGCAATCCCAATTTATGCTCATGGTGGAAGAATTAGATGGCTCTTCGCTTCAAGTGGACCACACGAAAGGAAATAACGAAAGAGATGTCCACCCTTGATCTTACAAAGACCACCATGGTGATAATATAAAATCCACTCTATCCATTAAATGCCATGCCGATATTTAGAAATAGAGCCCAAAAATCAGGCCCATCCATGCATTATTCAGGTGGGTCACACCAAGGAAAATAGTGTGGAGGGTAGGTATTGTTATGTATATTGTTTTCAATTGTGTGGCCCACTTGAATTATGAACGGGATGATTTTTTAGCCCTAACACAGTGTGACACACCTTATGGCTAGAGTGGATTTCATGTCAATACCCTTGGAGCCTACCCAAGTTGTGACCCATTTTTTAAGGAAAGATACCAAAATCTCTCTTCGAGATGCCCATTGGGATGTATATGTGAGATCCACTCCATCCATTAAATGTGTAATCTCACGTTGTGTCAATTGACAGAAAATAAGAATGCCTTATGGTTTAGGTAGGCCACGTCAACGAAAAGTTGGGATTGTGACTTTCACCCTTGATATTTATATGGCTCTCATGATGCTTATATAAAATGCACTACAACCAATAGATATTACACCGAAGCATATGTTTGGGGCCAAAATATCAGGCCCATCCATGATTCATGCGGACCAAATGAATAGAAATAGTTTGGAGGGTGAGAGTCGCCTGCACACTGTTTCCAATTGTGCGGTCCACTTGAAACACAGACTGAATTTTGGGCCTTTTTGGGTCAGGGTGGATTTCACATAAACACTATATGGTCCACCTGAGCCGGCCACCGGTTTTTGTGTTAGTGAAATATTTTTTTCCTACGGCAGACAGGCGATTGAAATTTGAAGCTATATGTGCGAAATTTTAATGGGCCGGGCAAGCTGACCGGCTCTTGGATGTCTTAGTCTAAGCTTCAGACCGAATTCAAAATGGGCTTGAAATTGAACCTTGAGCCCACATCTCGGGCCTAATACTTCAGCCCAACCCCAACTTGGGGCGGGTTAGGCCCATTTTAACGTCTAGCAGTTGGCCGGCACCTAATCGGACCTCAGAGGAAAACCGTATAGTTTTTATTTGCGGAAATTCCATGGCCCTACCATAGTGTATGTGTTAGATCCACACCATCCAACGATTTTTTCGATATGATTTCAGGAATCGATCCAAAAAAATGAGTCAGATGAAAGCTCAAGTCGACCCTACCACAAGAAACAATGTCTTGTTTTTTTAAAAAAAACATTGGTGTTGAAACTCTTGATACTCTACCACTAAGCCATGACTAAGCACCCACGCGACAAACAATGTATATTAGGGTTACTGTTGAAAAATGCCTGGGGCACATAAGGCTGCGATCAAGCTGATATTTGATTTTTTACTCTATCGAGGTCTGTGTGAACTTATGAACTTTGTAAATGACAAAAAAAGGTCATGATAGGCCTGAGTAAGTTTACAACAGTAGACGTCCAGTTATTACTGTTTCCTGTAGTGTGTTCCATTTGTGATTTGTATCTACCTTGTTTTTTGTGATCATTTACTAAAATGATTTGTAAAACTAGATGAACGGTGTGGATCTAACACATATTCATGATGAAGCCCGCAGACATGTCAAAACTTGGACTGCCTGTGGTTAGAGCCGTACACAAACCGAGTTAGCTAGGTTAGCTTGCTCGACTCGACTCAAAAAAGCTTGATTCGAGTAGGTTCGAAATTGAGTTTGAGCTTGCCCGAGCTCGACTCAGCTTGGATCGAACCACAACTTGAATCAAACTCGAATTAAACCAATTTGGTGACTTGGTTATTTTGATATTGATGTTGTTCACCAAGTGTTTGATGAAATGACTCAATGAAGTGTCGGCTGGTACCAAGGAAGGTATGGACATGTAACAAATACCCTTTGTAATATTGATTTTTACATTCCCTACCGAGTGTTTGATGAAATACGTGTAAACTAATATTGTTGTTTTACATTGAGGAATTGAATGTGCACTCCATCTATTTGTAAAAATGCCGTAGATGCTAGATCTTGTCTCAAACTCGACTCCAAATGACCTAAGCTACTGATCAAACTGAGTCAAGCTAGCTAGTCGGGCTCAAGGACTAAACCGACCCTAGCTGAGTTGAGTTGGAGATGGGGTCAGCTAGTGGCCGAGCCGAGTCTAGCTGCGCCAAGTTGGACTCAATTTGAATCGTGTACAGCTTAAATTGTGGTACCCAATTTCGGATAGAGAAAATCATTGTGTAGTATTTATTAAAAATACCTGCTTTTTTTTATTATTAATTTTTTTCGGCTGACATCATCTAACGTCATCTGATGTTTACCAATGAGAAGCAACAGC
>JASAUF010000201.1:0-50312 GCA_030180095.1 Magnolia changhungtana | reverse complement strand
TCAAACAATATTTATGTCAAAACATCCTGCAAATTAATGGCACAAAAAAAGTAGATGACATGCACACAAGGATTTGGAACAGTTATCCCCCCGAGGAAGACGGTACTTGACCTCACGTCCTTCCTTGCGTCAGTGTTCAAAAAAAAATGAATTGCTACATGCATGTGCTTGATCTAGGCCATTCATTAGGTAGGGCCCACTATGAGCATGTACTAGTCATTAATTTGGCCAATCCACTCATTAGGTGGGTCACACTTGTATGAGGAAGAAAAGCTAAGTTTGTATTATGTGTCTTCTTTTATGACGGATGCTACAGCAGGAGATGTTAGAAAAATGAATCATGGCATGCGTGTGCTTGACCCAAGCCATTCAGTAGCTGGGACCCACTATGAGCATGTCCTGGACCCATAAATCTGGCCAATCCACTCATTAGGTGGGTCACACTTGTATGAGGAATAAAAGTTGAATTTGTTATTATGCGTTTTCTGTGATGAATGCCATGGCAAGAGAGGTCAGAAAAAAAAAAATCATGGCACTGGTGTGCTTGATCTGGACCATTCATTAGGTGGGGCTCACTATGAGCATGTCCTAGTCCTAAGTAATGCAGGGGCATTTTCACACTGGGCTCGAGTGGAGTAGCCTGTGAGATGCGGGGACACACTCGAGGTGGGTGACTCATGTGATTTGGGGCCATGGGGGAGGTTTCATGTTGGAGACTCCTCACCGAGGGTGATTAATGAGCATTTCACACCGGGCTCGAGTGGGGTAGCCTGTGGGATGCAGGGACATACTCGGGGTGGGTAGCCCATGTGATTTATAGCCCACGAGGGGGGTTCGGCCGACGTCCTAACCCATAAAATGTGGGGCCTGGGCTATGAGATAAATGGATTAATCTGCCATACTCTAATAGTTCGAGCTTTTAGAGCATTATTACTCTGAATCCATGGAGCTCTTTGGACTCCTCATGGAGCTTCCTCGAATCTATGAGGGATAAAAGCAAGAATAATTCCTAATAAATTTGAATTACTTGATTGATGATAAAAAACGAAATTACAACTCTTTAAATAAAGAACTCAAACCTAGGGCGGAGTTTTAGACTTAGACTCCTACTCAAACACCAACGTGACTTGCTATTTATTGTTCGCTCCCCAAGTATAGGGTTGTGATGTAGTAATAAACTCGATGAGACTGAGGTCGAATCCACAAAGACTGAAACCTGTACGTAATCTGAAACTAACTAGAACTAGAACTAAAATAAGATAAAATTTAATTCAAGTGAATATGAGGGTGTAATTGTGAAATATCAATCTAAAACTTAAAGAATTCAAAGGAAGGAAACTAGGGATTCAGAGGATCCGCTTGTAAAGATCAGGGAGATCTACGCTTGATTCATAAACTCAACTGGACTTCGAGTCCCATCTTCATCCAGTTGGAAGATATACCAGAAAAATTAAATTTGAACTTCTTTTGATCTAGTTTTTAAGAGCTAAGACGGATGTAAATTAGAATGGATTCCATCACAAAACCATACCTATGAGACAAAGCAAACAACAGAATTCAGCCAATCCACAACAAATCGAAGAGAGTTATGAACGTAGGGAAGGATTCCATCATCCATCCATGCCCATGAGACGATGGTGAATAACGAGGTCCCCACCATCGTAACCTCCATACACGCATGAAAATACCAGAAGATATCGCAAATCTATTGTAATTTCTGTCACAACAAACCATTAAAAACTAAAGGTATTCCATATATCAAACTATAATCAAATAACGTTCATCAACATGAATCCAAACAATAGGAAACTACCCATCACACGACAAACTTCACCTCTTAGCCCTAGATAAGAGATTCGGCTAAACATGAATGGGCTGGATCGCTTAACAAAAACAAAAACAAAAATAAAAAGAAAAAGGAAAGAAAAAGAAAAAAAAAAAAAAACTCTCTACTCTGCTCCACGTCCAACCCCAGCCTCCAAAAAAACTCCCAACCGTAGATGATGCTTTCTCCCCTCTCTCCTGCTTTCTTTATAGCAGCCAAGAGGCGGTGGGGTCGATGCGTCCGTGTGTAACAGAGCCGATCGTCTTGCGCTGGCTGTCGGTGGGGCCCACTTCCTTCAGCGTCGGAAAAATCCACTCTGTCCATCAGTTCCTCCTTAAAAATCCGGTCATACCTGGTCGGTTTTGAATCTCCTTTGACGTGGCCCACCAGTTTGATCTTGTGGCAGCGATTCTGCCATTCAGCATATTTGCAACCTCTTTCTGAGATTTTTCAGACCGAGATCGACCAGAACTTTGTCAAGATCCTTGTCTGATTCGAATGGATGGATCGGATTTCTCCTTCGGATCGAAATGGTGGCCCACTTGGATCGACCGCAGGTCCCTGTTGCGGAACAGAGACGCCGCAGGTCGCCCCTGCTTCATGCACTGGCCCACTTATGGGAGCCAAGTGGAAAATCCACTCCGTCCATTGGTTCTAGGACGAAAAATATTCCAGAAAGGTGTATGTTTGGAGTGAAATTGGTGTGGCCCACGAGCTTGACTACCCCGCCGTCCATCCTCCCTTTAACGGCTAGGATCTTCCAATAGCCTGTATGTTGGAAAAAGGACACCTAGTTGAGGTTACTACCCCCGCTATGTACATGATGAACGGTCCAGATTGGCGATTTTGATGAGGGGTGGGCCCCACTGCAATCATCCGTGCGGACACTAGCGAAACAAAAAAAATGGAGATTTCCGTTTTTAATATGTTCTCGGGTCAGCGGTTGCTGACCGTTTTCATGGATTCGGTGCAATTTGGCCTTGCACGCTTTGTGCACATGCATTGCAAGTGAGGGTTCCACGATGATGTTCGTGAGGAATCTTCTCCGTTCATTCTTTTCCTCATATCCATTAAAGGGTTGAGACCAAAATTGAAGCATATTCGGAGATCGGGTGGGCCCCAAATCACTGGTTAATAGGATGATCTATCCGTTGGTCCACTTCCTGAGGTATCTAATGGCTGAAAATTGACGTGTACGGTTAATTTATGATCCTCAGGCTATGTATGAAGTTTTGAACGAAACAGATGGTGGGAACCCTGTGATCTTATATTCTGGACCAATTTTGGGTAACTGGAGCTTCAGTTTCTCGATTTTCTCGAATCTCTGGCGTGTTAATTCATCGTTCTTGGTCCCCTGGGGTCCTTCCCTTGTCTTGGTGACTCATGAGCATTAAATCCATGCTTTTAGCCTCCTATTTCAATCCACGCTTGCAATTACAACCTTCATCACAAACACATTTAAAATCGGGCGTTAAACAGTATCATGTTCGTAAATCCAGGCAATAAATGAGGTCTAATATGCAATATTCGACCCTCAACATTTATAGACAACCTTTATTCCTACTAGACTTCGTGGTTTTCGGCCAAAAATAGTGAGTGTCCAATTTGGCCTAACATGTTATTCTCCTAACTTTTCTAAGCCCTTTTCATGTTGGGCACGACTTCTACAACTCAAAGGATCAAAAGTTATACTTGAACTAAAACTTACTATTTATCTTAAAAACAAAACTAAACGGGACTTTTGACTGTCGAAATCATATATAATATATCAAAAAACTCATCCCAGTTTGCGAGATACGACTAATTTAAGGTTCTAACGGTCTGAATCGTTTCCACCTTCGATTGGGCCTTCTCTGGTCCATCTTTGCCGTGAAAGTGTCTGCGACCTGCTCTACATCAATATCGCAATGTTGCATTCGCCTCTTCACTATCTTTGTAAGAATCACCTTAGAATTTCATTTCTTTCATTAGAATTGAATGGGAATGGTAAGAAAGACTGAATTTCTCATTGTTGGTATTTGCAAATTTTCTCTCACGCATTCAAATGTAAACAGGAGTTGTTGTTCTTGTCCTTGGTACCTATGGAGCACATGCCTTTAAGCCCAAAAATCCAGCTTACAAAGATGTAATCATTTCATTTTATTATGATTTTGCTAATCTTAATTGATCCACCCCCTCCCACTCCCCCCCCCCCCCTCGATTTCTCATTTGGTCCATACGGCCGCCTTGCTTGCAGCTCCAATCACCAAGCATCCAAACATTGTAAGCGTCCATTTCTGCTCCTTGTTGTACTTTTTATTTAGGGTGCGTTTGGTTGCATCGATCAAATATCATGATATTTCTGTTGGATACGGTGGAGGATTTGTGCAAATCCAAAACCGTATAGGGATGTTTTGAGCTAGCTGTGCATACCGTGTATGCTAGTTGTGAGATTTTTCTAAGTTTAGAATATTAGTTGGGTGAAGATAAATAGTAGATCTTTTATGAATTTTTTCTTTCTCTAGCTGCATCTAGGATGTATCTAGACAGGGATAGATTAGTCTTTTTACGTAATAAGAAAAGCCTATAAAAGGCACTGTATATTCATTCCGTTTTATTCAATAAGAAATACAGCAACAATTCTCTCTTCAAAGTTCTCTTCCTCTTCAAAGGTTTCAGTTTTTGTTTCATGGTGGCTGCAGCCACACGTCAGCAGGAAGCTAGGTTTTAGACGCAACAAAGTGGTATCAGAGCCGCTGATCCTTGGGCCTCATCAGCTGTGAGAAGGTTCCAACAAGTTTTTAGAAAAAGGTTGAATTTTTTTTTTTTTTCAGAAACTGTGAGGAGGTTGATATTTTTTTTTTTCAGAAAAAGGTTCCAGCAAGTTTTCAGCCACAACAGATTTTTTTTTTTTTTTTTTCAAAAATCTGTTTTGAAAAAATCAGATTGCAGCAAAACATATCTGTTTTTCAGATTGCAGCAAAACAAAAACATCTGTTTTTAAAAATCAGCATGCAAAGCCAACGGTTTGTTTTTAAAAAAAAAAAATCAGATTTCAAAAGATTTTTTTCTAAAAAATCTGTTCTTCTAGTCCATCCCTCTCTCTCTCTCTCTCTCTCTCTCTCTCTCTCTCTCTCTCTCTCTCTCTCTCTCTCGTTTAAATAGAAAAATATGGCTAGCACAATCCAGCCGCAGGTTCCTAAGTTGTCAAAGGACAACTATGAAAAATGGTGCATCCAAATGAAGGCGTTGTTCGGGTCACAAGAACAATGGGAGATCGTCACCGATGGGTATGAAGAACCCACTATGGAAGAAGAAGACTGTAACGCCCTGAACTTTTCGATGCTCGGGTATCGAAAGTCCTCGAGCGTTACCATAAGATTCAACGTGACATATACATGTGTACGATACCAATCCAACTAGTCTAGCTTTACATCCTTTCCCTGACACTAACTTAACCGTTGAGGATGATCTTCATTCATAAATCAAGCCATCTGACCCTTGAATTTCAAGACAAGCTCACCCATCACATGATTTGACCTAAGTACTGTCCCTTAGATGACATGACGAATAACTCCCTATACATAATGATTTAGATATATATTCTTTTGTAAGAACTGCTTAGAAACGTGCCTATAACCATGTAGAGCCATTGGATTTCCCAAAACTCACACATTAGTAATAATTACGAAAATGCCATTGACCTAAGCCCTGAATTCCAATTCACACGGTTCTCATGATCCGTTTCATGCGAAATTTTATACCAAGGCTAATTATCGTAAATTAACCGTACACATCAAATTTCAGCCCTTAGATCATGGTAAATCAGCTACTTGACCTCTACATCCAATCGTACAATTATCAGATCAAGATTCCGACCCGTCCATCTTGTTCATGCCATATGAATATGCTTAGCTTACCATTAGAATCAGAATCTGACAAACTTTCATGTATAAGAAAGTCGCTCAAATCTAAAGCCCTACCCCTAATCACTCCAAAAATCCATGTTATGTCCATCCACTTACTAAACTGACCATGCATTCACCTACATACAAGGATAAAGTTCTAATCATCAAGTCCTCTTATTTTTAGAAGCTCATCTGACCATCCATCATGTTTGGATCTGCCAAATGGGCCACCCAAATATCAGGATGAATCGGTCATTTTGAAGATCTTAGAACACAGGTCCAAACTACCGGATAATACTACAAACAGACATATATAAACATGACATTGAAACCCCAGAGTAGTATAGTCCATTGAAGTGGTATCTTAGTCATCCTTGAGAGATCATAGCTCAAATTTAGGCGACGGAAAGAGCGTGAAAAATAACGATCACCTGTTAAATTTCATCACATTTGGACTGTAGACTCATGAGTAACGGATGGATGAAGGTTTTTTTTTTTTAAAGGGTACAACGGTAAATATAGTATCATGCCACTGTTGACGACGTGAGTTAGAGTTGAAGTTTGAACGGTAAGAATTCTTGTTACTCGGCGGGACCGTGCGGTCCATTGGATTAACTAAATTATTCCGTTTTTGACAGAGTGTCCTAATATATCGATACAAAAGCGGTGAATGGCATGGATCCTTGGAAATCATCACAAACGGACCTCACCTAAATTTTTTTTTCCACCCTGCATGCAAGCCAAGAATTCGCGTGAAATCCATGTACGTAAATGGCATCCTGTTTCAATGGGAATACAGTCCGTCCATGTTGATTAACGTATGACGCACTTAGTACTTAGATAAGTTTCATATTTTAGGCCCTTTGACCTTTTAACCGTTGGCGTCTAATTTCGAAATAATCCTACTACTAGGTTGACGAGAACCCACCATATGATTATAAATCATGTTGTGGCCCCACCTAAGCATAGGATCTGCCTCATACTCGGCGTAATGTCCTAATCGGGTCCATAGAACCCGACGAATGGCCCAGATCTGTCAAGATTTGCCTCGTGGGCCCCACATGATGGGGCGTGTGTACACCATACACGTGCATCCGCTTTGCACTTAGCCAAGGGGCTCGGTCATGCGAGCTCTGACTCGCGTTTTTCCAAAACTAAGAAAGAGAAAACTCTCCTTCTCTCCTCAGTTGCAGCAGCCGACGGACGACCGTCCGTTTCCCTCGATCAGTGGCCCACATGTAAAGTCCATCTGGACAATCCAAACCGTCCATCGTGTTAGCACTGTGGGCTCAACCAAAACCCACAAAATTTACGTGTTTTGGCACATGCTCAAGCACACGATTCCCAGCACAAACCGACCCTATGAGCACAACATTTTGAAAACGGAAACGTTTTGGCAGGCCAGCTGGCACGATCCGCGTGCCCTCTCCCATTTCCAATGCCAACCGTCTATCTTGGACAGATCTCAGCCATCCAACTGAGGGCGTCAGTTCCTCAAAACCAGGGGAGAAAAACCAGTGGCCGAAACCACCATTGCACCAACTGTTTTGAGAAGCCAGTTGGTGGAATCAATCCAGGCCATTCGTGGCTCATCCAACGGTGCTGAAAGGCTTAGGGGAATGTTATAAGGAAGGCTAGGATCGCAGATGCAATGAGAGCTTCTCTCATTTTTAGAAAAACCTAGAAAACGGCCATCGTCTCCTCCGTCCGAACCCACCACCCAAACGACGGTGGAGCTTCGAGAAAGCTTGTCCACGAGCTTCTAGGGATCACTCTAAGATGTCCTCCAGCCTTGCTTCGAAGAAACTCATGGCCATTCAAAAACCGCCATTAATGGCCGAGCGTCCTCCTCACCTTTGCACTACCCGTCTGAGCCATGATACAGGCTCAGTTTGTGCAGGAATGAGGCCCATATGCTGAACGTTTTTAGCAACAATGAGGGGGGAGAAGGAAGAAAGAAATAGAGAGTGTAGGAGTGGACGTGATCAGCCAGGTAAAACGGCCCAACTCCGTTTGTATTCGTTCTTCCATTTCTCTTTCATTTTTCCTATTCCGTGCCATCCATCTACCTTTCATATGGCTGCACCCTGCTAACATCAGGCGGGCCCTGTTTCATGGCCGTTGGGCTTCACCAAATTTCAGGTGGGCCGCACCTTGCAACGAGCCGCACTTGGGTCCTCTCAGGTTGAGACGGCCACATCATATAAATCATCGGCGACCACACCAAGTCACCAGGGCCTGCACCATTGTTGGTGGGCCTCACCATATTCCAGGTGGGCTGCACGCATTAGGCAGGAACATGGATATGCCTCCTTAGTAAAATAAATAAATAAATAAATAAATAAATATAACATATTTTATTATAAGACCTAAAGTGCACTTATATGCAGCAGGTAGGCCACCCACCATGTCAGCGTGTGGGCTCCACACTCCTGCGTGTGTGGTATATCCAGGCCGTCCGTCACTGACGACCAGGGCATGGACGTCCTCTCTTTTTTACATATATAAGTACATGTGAACTTTTAAGTAATATTATATTATATAAATGCCTATGTGAGTCCCACCTAGATGTATGCTATGTCTCCACCGTCCATCCCATTTCCCGCCTCATTTTAGGCGTTGACCCAAAAAATGAAGCCAACCTAATTCTCTGGTAGGCCACACCAGCAGAAAGACTGATTTAATAGTAGTAAATCATTAAGGTCCTTTGTGATATTTTGGTGCACCAAGACATATCCAAAATTGGACATTGGACCTTTCCTGAGCCTCGGAACCCAATCAACAGAGTAGATCCTCCTTAGGTGGGCCCCACCTATCAAAAAACAAAAAAAAAAAAAGATAATATAAGAAACATGCACGTTGACGTCCCGAAGATGCTGCCTCATTTTACTTAAAATTTTGGCTTGAACCATGGCCCCACCACAAGCTCTACTATGATGTGTGTTGAACATCAACACCGTCCATTAGATGGGTCCCCTTTATATACGAGGTGCCCCCAAAAATCAGCCATACGCAGAGCTTAGGTGGCCCACACCATCTACAATCTTTTGAATATATGTTAAACCATATGAAAGCACTTGTCGGGATCCATATGAGATTTGGATGCACCTGAAACTTGGTTTGACCCCTTAAACTAGCGGGACACACTTAATGGATGGGTTGGATTTGTGAACCACAACGTGGTGAGCCAAACAAATGATTATAAATACTTTAACGGTGGATTTTAATATATATTACCATGATTGAATTTAGTATATATTACCATGATTGAATCCATTATTGATACTTGATAACTATTACTATTATATATTAGTAATTTAATTATTATTCTTTGGTACAATCATTAATAGTAGATCCTACCATTACTAGCATTATAATGATTATTATTAATAAATTGGCTAACGTTAATTATAACGCTAATGTTAACAATTACTTTTCAATTATTAAAATTATCATACGCTAACTATGATCCAAATCCTAAAAATCTATCCTAGACCTAAATTCTAGGATGAAAACCTAGTTCTACATTAAAACCCTAAAACCAAGGTAATCCAAACTTTAGGTTAAGACCTTGACCAAGAATAGCGTATAAAGCTTGAACCTAACAGTGCAACTGTACAATTGATGGTAGGGTTTGATTCTAAGGAAACACACGTTCTCTAACAACATTGGTAGGCGGTTCAAAACATAAGGTGATGATTCTTCCCCTTGAGCTTTCCATCTTCTCATTAGCTTAAGTTATAGTTTTTATTTAAACTCAGAATTGATATCTCTCTTTATAATCACATGTGTTAGCTGGTGGAAATTGAATTACTGTATTACATGCTTTATGATTATCCTGTATAATTGCCCATGCTTGTGGATTTCTTTTTGTGGGTTGCTTATGAAACTTAAACTGGTACATTGGTGGAAAATTCCCACATATGAATGTACACCCATACTTGGGATGTATCTTGACTAGTTGTGATCGTAATGGACCTTCGACTAGGTAGTTATTGAGTGGTGGTCTAGAAGGATGATTAATGTGGGCCTACCATCCAGGGTTGTTGTGCCCAATGATTTTTAAGGATGATTTTTATTGTATGGTTTTAATATTCGCCGTATGTGGCATATTTTGATACTCGCCCTATGTGGCTTATTTTGATATCTGCCTACGTGGTTTGTTTTGGTATTTGCCCTATATGGGTTCGATGTTTTATATCGTGCAACCGCGCGATGGTAAGCCCCATATGTTGTAATATGATTGACCACTAGTCGACGGCTTTCCATTAAACATCCTAAGGTGGTAGTCTCATGAGCCGGGGATGGTGGTATGGGACACTATGCCCGAGCTGTCGGCCTACGCTGGGCTCTGAGCTCCCCGTAGTGACCTTGAGCTTACCTAAATTGGCTGATTGTAACTGGACTAATAATGGTTAATCATGCATCCATAGCATATTGGCGATGACGGGTGGCTAATTCTGGATGCTGTAGCACGTGCCCTGGAGT
Source organism: Magnolia changhungtana (assembly GCA_030180095.1). Classification (NCBI taxonomy): domain Eukaryota; kingdom Viridiplantae; phylum Streptophyta; class Magnoliopsida; order Magnoliales; family Magnoliaceae; genus Magnolia; species Magnolia changhungtana. Next base: position 40,112 of record JASAUF010000201.1, on the reverse strand, counting down.
TGTTGGGGTATTGTTTCGCTAGCTCCCAGACCACCGACTATCGACCCCTGTTCCGACTGGATGATTTTCCCAGGTCGATGATTTGCATGGGCGACGAGCCCAAGTCCGACTGGATGTGCATCCCCAGGTCGATGTGCATTCACGCATCCATGCATTTAAAAAGACTGCATCATGTATTGTTTTGATTGCTCTGTTTGTTTTATAACTATGCTTACCTAATGCGGCGGTGTGAAATCTTGAGGGGAATTCACACTGAGCTGGCTACTCATCCATCAAATATACAACCGTACAGGTAAAACAGGTGGCCTAGATGATGTATATGATCAGACTTGATGAGAAGTTGTGCAGGTGTCATGGATGCACGACCGTATTGCCAAGAGGAGCTGCGCGATCTTATGGCTCTCATTTATATGTTTTATACATTTCAAATTTCTCATGTATGTAATCTTGCAATTGATAGTGCAGAGACATTGGTTTGTATAAGTCATTATGGGCAGCTTATTGTATATTTGAATGATAATGAAAATTTCATTTATGTTGTTTTGTCCATACTACGCTCATCTGCTTACTCTGATAATTGAAAAAAAAAGTACACTCGAATTTGACCATCCTTTAAGGTTAACACTCGGGTTTTCGGGACATGGGTCATGTACTCGGGTCCTGAAGATTCGGGTTGTTACAAAAACGCCTTCACCAACGAAGAAAAGACTGCTCTCAAAAATCAAAGGAAGAGAGACAATGAGGCGTTGTTTCTCCTCTATCAAGGGTTGGATGAATCCACCTTCGAAAAGATTGCCAAAGCAATATCAAGCAAGCAAGCATGAGATACCCTTGGCACCATCTTCAAGGGTGTAGATCGAGTGAAGTGGGTTCGCCTTCAAACATTAAGAGCTGAGTTCGAAGTGACTCACATGAAGGAAGGTGAGAATATTACTGATTATTTTTCGCGTTTGCTTGTAATTGTCAATAATTTGAAAAGAAATGGTGAAAAGATTGAAGATGTCTGAGTTATTAAAAAGGTACTCTAATCCCTTATAACCAAGTTTGAGCATTCGGTTGTGGCGATCGAAGAATCAAAAGATATTGAGAAACTCTCCATTGAGGAGTTGATGAGATCGTTGCAGGTTTATGAGCAACGAATGTAGAAGCATGTCAGTTTTATGCCAATGAAACAAGCTCTGGAGTCAAGATTGACTCTGAATGATAATAATGGTGGACGTGGAAGTTCACAACGTGGTGGACGTTTTGCTAATAATCGCGTAAGAGGTAAAGGGCGCGGATACCAACAAAGCCATGGCCAAAACCAACAGAAAAATACCAATTTCCGTGGAAGAGGAAATGGTAGAGGTAGATCTATGCATGGACGGGAAAGTACAAATGTCATGCCCCGAACTCGAAGACCGGGCTCACAAAATTCCCGATCGCCGAATCCAGTGCCGACAGCCTCCGTAGTATCCCATTCTCGGCTCCCGGTACCTATATACCAGGTTCCGATCCTAGGATGCTACAAGGAAGATTTCTAATAATTAATTTGATTTGTAATGAGCATAACCACAAGCATAACCCACGAACAATAACCACAAGAACACCATCACAAAATCCACTATGATAAAAAAATTTGAGTACAGTGCGTAGAAGGGAAATACAAGATAATGATAATAGCAGAAACTCTAAAAGCTCGGCTGCACGCTCCAACTGCGGCGAGACTACGGCTACGTCCTTGCATCACCTGCACGCATCAATCGTGCATAAGCTTATAGAAAGCTTAGAGGGTGGTGTAAGTGTGTGCGCAATATGAGCGTGCTCAGAATGCAAGGTCAGAGTAATGCGGAAACATGCTGATGAGTACATGAATGCAGTCATCCGTACCAAGGCTATACGGTGCAAGATATGAATGCTATCGGCCATATCAAGGCCATACAATACATAATGCAAGTCAAGCATGCCAATCCACCTCCACATATCAATGTAACTCCTCACTAGAGCATCAAATCAATATGATTCTCAGTCTGGATAATCACCGGGGTTTAGTACACTCCAAATGACACTGCCGCTCTCCTAGCCGTACAGTCTAAGTGAGCGTAAGAAACCTCACTATCCGCCTAGCCAATAGTCTGCCAATACCTATCCGGCACGTCGATAGCGGATCCATTCACGAGCTAGTCAAACTCAGCCTAGTATTGCCCCCTACCTTAGGGCAAGTAAGACCACACCCCTTTCCAACTGACCACGGCACAGTGGAAGACGCGGCCTCCTGGTATTCGGCTCTCATGTGCTCATATATCCACTCGGTCTTGACGTTGGAGTTATCCTCTGGTACCATCGGGTTCAGGAATTTTCACCTAGGGACATCTATGACGCCCCAATGCTAGAATCAGTATTTCCGGTATCCAATACGGCCATCCACGAAGTGTCCGTGGAGCCATGGCCCTGATGTCACTAGGGCGCATAAGGGTCATGATACACAAATGCGATATGCATGAATCACAATGTCCAATCATACAACAATCCTGCGTATACCACGTGCTCATGTGGGTAACTCCTATCAGTGAGTCCCCTAAATAATCTGCCCAATGGCATATGCTATGATCAGTCACTACTCATATCAAGCATACATATGATGCGTATGACATGAGTCATGGAACTATACTAAGCATGTTATAAGATGATAAGCTATCGACAAGTGTGGACCTATCAATGGGCTTTAAGGAGAGTTACAATGCAGACATTTAACCAACATTGTACTTACAATGTGGGCATCAAACCATCATTGCTCCCAAGGCATAGCCCACCATAAACACCGTTTCATAAACCATGATGGAATTACATTCAACGGACTTGTGTATGTCCCAATGGGTCTCGACCCATGGATCTCAAGTATGTCTAATGGGCCATATCATGTGGGCCCTAACAACGTGCCATAAATGCATCAAGATGGGCCTATTTATATGGGCCTTATATATATATATATATATATATATATATATATATATATATATATATATATATATATATATGCCTCAATGTATGACCACAAGTAAATTAAGATGGGCCTCATGTATAAATGAATCTTATTAAAAGATCAATTGGACCGCACTCCAAATACAGTGGTGGCAATGATTTCCACCAAAAATTTCTTTCAAGGCCCACTAAACATATATTTCTCCCATGCCAAAAAAAAAAACTTCCAAAATGATTGGATGGTCTAGATGTAACACATGCATCACGGTATGGGTCCACTTGAACTCTAGATCTGATTCATTCTTATTTTATCTTTATTATTATTATTATTATTATTATCATTTTGAACTCATGCCTAAAAATGGAACCCAAAATGGCTGGACAGGTTGGATGCAACACATGCATCATGGTAGGTCCCAAAAAGATGGACCGTGAGGAGAGAACACATACATCGCGGTGGGTCCCACCCCGTCAGCACACACGTCCCATGCAAGCCACCTCCACCAGGGATCGCTGCCAAGACCTCAAGTGTTGAAAACGAGGTATCTCCACTCAGCCTACCACGGAACTATGGATCTGGGTGTGTCCCACCACCACCGTCCCATGGTGTGGACGGTGTGGGTATACATGCATGTGGGTCCCACGTGGGGCCCACCATAATGTTTGTTTCACATCCAATCTGTGGACAAGGTCACATGGACCTTTGGATGAGAGGAAAAACAAATTTCATACTTGATCCAAAACCTCCAGAGACCCCAAAAGGGTTTCAACAGTAGACGTTTAATCTCACTGTTTCCTCCGATGTGGGCCACCCGAGCCCCCTATATGGCTGATTTTTGGCGTGGCCCCCTGCCCTGAGGGGGGCCAAAGGATGGACGGTGTGGATTTCTAACATACATCATGGTGGGGCCCACGGCTGGGACCCGTGGGTCGCTGCCTGTTCACGCCTGTCAAAGTACGCAGGCGTGCTGCCTGTGTCTCTGAAGATGGCAGCAGCAACGGCGGCTGCCGTTATATATATATATATATTTGAAATATCATGTTTTTTTGAGGTTTTACTGGGGTAGGGCCCGCATCAACGAAATCCGACCCCGCCATTGTTCCCCATGACTCAATACAAACCCATCAAGCCCAATATTCGATGGGTTTTGGTGAACAGAAACATCGGGGCGTATTTCAACGGTGTAAATACTGTTTTGTTTGCTACGGCCCGCCAGATAGTCGGATCGATCTTATTTTTCATATCAACGCCTAAAATGAGCTTGAGAATAGAATAAACGGCATGGATCAGACTCATACATCGAGGTGGGGCCTACAGGAGTAGCCCCTACACCAAGCTTGTAAATCAAGCAAATATTTGTGTTTTTCCAAAACACGTCCAGGGAGTCCAACGTCCCTGGACGGTTTGCATAACACATACGTTTGAGGTGGGCCCTTGCTAAGATGGGCCATCACATGGTGGATGGTGTGGGCACAATGCATATATAAAGTGGGCCCCACCTACGGATGGCTTGGATAAAATACATGATTCATGGTGGGGTCCATCTGGGCGGGCCACAAGGCCATATCATCTCATACACACACAAAAAGAAAGAAAGAGGGAGAGAGAGAGAAAGATAAATGTGTGGTGGAGGGACCCCGCCACTATGGGCCCTTCGTTACATGATCTACAATATACATTAAGTGGGTCCCATTTCATATGGGCTCACCGATCAAAATCAACGGTGGAGATCCTTTTTCCACCGAAATGGATGGTCTAAATGACCATGTTATGCAAAGAAAGTAAACATCATGATGGGGTCCATGGAGAATGGCCCCATCATGGATTGATCTTGAAATCAAAGTGGACCATTGGCCACATTTAAGGTCCAAAATGAGATCCATACCATTGATCGGTAGGCCTCACTTGGCCCATCATCAAAATAAGAAATCTACACTTATAGAAGCACCCACCGTCCGATCTTCTTGGTCCGTTGGAAAGCCGACCTCCTTGTGCTTCACTTTGATGGTGGGAGATGAAGATTCAAGGGCTAGGATAGAAGATTTTGAGATGAAAAGTGGGCCACACTACTCACTTCTCTTTTTCTCTCCTTGGAAAAAAATGTGGATGTGTGAGGCTTATGGGTTGCTTGGAATTTGAATTTTGTGAAAGAGAGAGAGATGTGGTGGTTGAGAGAATTGATGGGGGATGGATGTGAAGTGTACTTGACATGTGTAAGAGAAAGGGTGAGAAAGAGTTGACTTGTGATGTTGCTTGACTTGTGGAAAAAGAAAGCATGGGTTGCTTTGTACTTGACATAAAGTGATTGATTTGATTGATTTGATTGATTTGACATGTCGTAGAGATTCTCTTGAAGTCCGCAACGCGCGGCGTTTCTCTTGAACTGAACGCAGGTCGACATCTTCTAGACTGGGTATCGGATCGGTGTGTGAGTCACGACGTTGGAACCGCGGCGACGGCGCGGTCGCCAAGATACAGGTTTTGGGTCGAGCCGACTTTGGCATGCAGGTATCGTCTTAGGATTGTGCGCAACGTTGACTTCAGGTCGAGGATTGCCGGAATTCGACCAGAAGGATCGCGGAAGCCTTCGGAACAGTACGGACTAGGATACAGGTCTTACAACAAAGAACATCCAATGCTATAATTGCAACAAGCTTGACCACTATACATCTGATTGCTAGAGCAAGCCAGTAACTCAAGACGAGTTATCCTACTATACCGAAGCATCAGGCCATGAACAAGAAAGCTCCACACTTCTCCTTATATAAGAGAAAGGTAGCGATCAGCAGGATGTATGGTATATTGACGTAAGTGCAAGTAATCACATGTGCGGTGACAAGAAACTCTTTATGGAACTCACAAAAGGAGTTCATGGCGATGTAACGTTTGGAGACTCATCCAAAATGTCAGTAAAAGGTAAAGGTAAAATCAAAATCTTTCAGGAGAATGATGTTCCAAACTATATATCCAATGTGTACTACGTGCCCAACATGAAAAGTAACATACTGAGTCTCCGACAACTCCTCGAAAAAGGGTATGTTATACACATGGAGAACTCTTCTCTTTCCATAAGAGATATGCATGGACGTTTGATTGTAAAAGTCCAGATGGCGAAGAATCGTATGTTTCCTCTCCATATAAACACAATGCTTGAGAAGTGTTTTTATGGAAAAGCAAAGAATGATTCCTGAAAGTGGCATTTTCGCTTTGGCCATCTAAATTTCAGTGGCCTGAAACTTCTGTCCTCATCAAGCATGGTCCTCATCAAGCATGGTGCATGACTTACCTGCTATTGAAGCTCCAGAACATGTGTGTGAGGCATGCACACTTGGAAAACAATAAGGGAACTCATTTCCGAGTGAAGTATCCCAAAGAGCAAGAGAACCGTTACAGTTGGTTCACACTGACATCTGTGATTATTAAAGCTAATCTCTCTAGGAGGTAATAAATACTTTATTACCTTCATTGACAATTTCAGTAGAAAATTATGGGTGTATGTAATCAGAGAAAGAACTGCTGCTGTATTTCTTATTGAATAAAACGGAATGAATACACGGTGCCTTTTATAGGCTTTTCTTATTACGTAAAAAGACTAATCTATCCCTATCTAGATACATCCTAGGGGCAGCTAGAGAAAGAAAAAAAATCCAGAAAAGATCTACTGTTTATCTTCACCCAACTAATATTCTAAACTTAAAAAAATCTCACAGCTAGCATACACGGTATGCACAGCTAGCTCAAAAGATCCCTATACGGTTTTGGATTTGCACAAATCTTCCACCGTATCCAACACTCCCCTTCAAACCAAAACCGGCTTCATTCCAAGCATTGATCTAAGTCTCCTGAATGTGTCAGTTGGCAATGCTTTGGTGAATATATTTGCCACTTGTTCAGTTGTGTGACAGTATTCCAACTTAACCAATTTCTGCTTTACTTGATCTCTAAGAAAATGATATCTTGTGTCGATGTGCTTGCTCCTTTCATGCTGAACTGGATGTTTGGCAAGTTCGATCGCCGACTTATTGTCCACGTATATAACAGTAGATTCCTCCTGTGAATACTTCAGCTCTTTTAGCAGATTCCTTAGCCAGATCGCCTTACATACAGTGGATGAAGCTGATACGTACTCAGCTTCACATGTACAGGGCGACCACACTCTGCTTCTTTGAATTCCATGTAAATGCTGTCGACCCAAGATAGAAAGCATAGCCTGTGGTGCTTTTTCTTTCATCTTGGTCACCACACCAATAACTATCAGAGTATCCATATAACATCGCCTCATCATTGTACGGATAAAAGAGACCAAACTCAATAGTCCCTTTGATATACCTCAGTACTCGTTTTGTAGCTAGCCAGTGTGACTCTTTTGGCGCTTCCATATATCGACTTAGAAGCCCAACACTGTAGACTATATCTGGCCTAGTGATTGTGAGGTACCTTAAGCTTCCAATTAGGCTCTTGAATAGGGTTGAGTCGATGTTTCTTCCTTCTCCATCTTTTGTGAGCTTTAGACCTGTTATAACAGGTATATTTACGGCTTTACAATCGACCATCTGAAACTTCTCAAGAAGTTCTTTTGTGTACTTCTTCTGGGATATGTAAATGCCGCCGACTAGTTGCTTCACTTCAATGCCCAAGAAGAAAGACATCAATCCACCATCAGTCATCTCGAACTCTTTAAACATAGCCTGCTTGAATTCTTCAAACATCATTTGGCTGTTCCCAGTGAACAGCAGATCATCAACATATAAACAAGCTATAAGCATATCACCATGGGCATTCTTCTTTGTGTAGACGACATGCTCATATGGACATTTGACGAAACCATTCTCTTAAAGATAACCTTCAATCCGTGCATTCCAAGCACGGGGAGCTTGCTTCAACCCATACAAGGCTTTCTTTAGCCGATACGCCTTCTGTTCCTCCTCTTACATGACAAAGCCTTCAGGCTGGTCAACGTAGACTTCTTCTTCGAGTATTCCATTTAGGAATGCGGATTTCACATCCGGTTGGTAGATCATCCAACTGTGATGAGCTGCAAAGGAGATAATCATTCTTACAGTGTCAAGGCTAGCAACTAGGGCAAACACTTCTCCATAGTTTACCCTATATTTCTGTTTGTAAGCTTTTGCTACGAGCCTTGCCTTATATCGATTGATCTTACCATCGGTATTTCGCTTGATTTTATACACCCATTTGAGACCAATGGTCTTCTTGCCTTTAGGGAGTGAGGTCAGATCCCATGTTCAATTCTTTTCGATGGCTTGAATCTCTTCTTCCATAGCCTTTCTCCAACATTCTTCATTCACAGCCTCTTCGAATGTGAGAGCTGGCTCGCGGTTCGCATACAGGCAGAGCAAATTCACTTCCTCAGATTCTGCATAGATGTCGTTGAAGCTTCTCATTTTAATAGGAGCCAAGGGTGAAGGAGAATTGGATGAAGATGTGCTGGATGAATTTTGGTTTGATGAAGTACTTCTAGGAGAGATGGAACGTACTCCTAGACTTCTGTAATCCAAAGGGGGTAATGTGGGTGTCTACTCCTGATTCACATGCATCTCTTCTTCATATTCTTCGGCCTCAACCTGACTTTCTTTGGCCGAATCTTCCTGGTTCCACTTCCAGAATTCTTCCTCGCAGAACACTACATCTCTACTTACCACCAGCTTATTGGTTAGGGGGTTGTAGAGCTTGTATGCCTTTGACTCTTCACTGTAGCCGATGAAAATGCACTTTTCGCTACGATCAAGCTTTTTCCTTCTGGCTTCTAGAACTTGAGCGTAGGCGACACACCCAAAGATCTTAAGGTGCGCCACGCTCGGCTTGTATCCACTCCATGCTTCCTGCAGTGTGTGGAATCTGAAACTCTTGGTCAGACACCTATTAAGCAGATAGGCAGTACATGCAACTGCCTCTGCCCAGAAATTCTTTGGCAGACTTTTCTCCTTCAGCATGGTCCTCGTCATATCGAGCAGTTCTCTCTTCAAAGTTCTCTTCCTCTTCAAAGGTTTTAGTTTTTGTTTCATGGTGGCTGCAGCCACACATCAACAGGAAGCTGGGTTTTAGACCCAACAATTTCACTATTAAAGACTACTTTGGTGCAAAATATCACAAAATTTCATGATGTTTGGTGCGCAACCAAACACACCCTTATTTGTCACTTAACTTTACGAGTAAATATACGGTTTTAATTATAGGTTTTTTAAAGCTCATGCACACTTTTTGTACCTTGATCATACAAAATGTAGGTGGATTTGAGTGTGGCAGTGGGGAAGTGTCCATTCTTAAAAAGGTCGGGAACAGTGAATGCCTAGGAAGCAGGAAGTATGGGGCCCACCTTTGAATGATAAACCATTCATCTGGTGTGCCCCACCACAGACGACTAGTGCTCCAAAGGAAAGGAATCATTCAAGAGAGCTTTGCTAGGCCTATACATGTGTGTAAGGCAGCTCATGTACACACCACACGTGCCAACATGGCAAATAAGTGGTAGATAGATGTAATCCATCCATCAGGGGGCTCATTGTGGGGATGCCTTGGCCCAAGAATCAGGTCGCTCCACTTTCAGGTGGGCCATAATTCATGAGACAGATGTACTGGTGGAAAATACTTTTGGCCAGAGTCTTCTAACCTGTCCGCCTGTTCCTAACATCCACACGATGAGTGGACCATCTTGATTTTGGCGAGAATGTTTGGACCAATCTAATGGACGGCTTGGATATCACATCTTTCTGCTACACCTGCACATGTGATGGCATGTAGATGGTATGTCTTGTACATGCATATGGGTTAAGCAAGGATCCCATTGGAAATTGCTATCTATAAGCAGCTTGTAATTGGACAGTTGAGATGTAAAATCTTGCCAACAGTCCATGCACAATGAAATGTCCACCATTCAGATGGCTGGTATTTTTCTCTACGATTTTTTTAGCCCATCAGCAAACCATAGTGGGATCCACCATATAGATGATCTGGATCATTGAAAGAGTTCCCCCTTCCATAGAATGTGGGCACAAATGAATGGGCCGAGCATTGTACAATACCTCTATAACGCAGCTTTGCAAACAGAAGAATTTGATTCATGAACAAATGCAATGATTGAAGAAATTGATGACAAGCTAATCTCAACAAATTGGATTCATTAAGCACCGACAAATATTGAACTGTAAATCAAACGCAAAGTGGACCTTGAGCCTGGTAACTATGGTATAGAAAGGAAGATGTGTTATTGATTTTCTTTCACTTGTTTTGATGCAGTTTGGAGGTTTATTAACAGCTAGGATTCTGGCATTTTCGGGGACGTAAGTGCATTATCCTTTCTTTTTTCCTAGTAACATGCGAGTTATGATGATTGTATTGTCACCATACTTTGACATTCTTTTATTGGAGTTGCATTTTAATATTTTTACAATCTATTATGTGTGTGCATGTGTATACACTTTTGTATGGAACTTTCTTTGCTAAGTGCTCATGTCTGTGGAATAAAGCTCATGCACATGACACACATGTGCCAACATGACATGATGGGTCCAAGATCCAATCTATCCATCAGAACGACACCATTATATTCATGCCCTTGCCCAAGCACTGGGTTGATCCACTTGTCAGGTGGGTCAAACCAACCAAATGGATGGATTGGATCTCACACCTATGAGCCATGTTGGCACATATGTAGTGTGTACATGGGCTTTATTCCATACGTGTGTGCACTTGGTAGAGCTCATATGTGTATATGTATATTCATGCATATGTTTAAAGGGTGGTGCTAACATGCACGCATGTATATTGTAGAAAGATGAAATTTTATTAGGGCCTCTTTTTGAATTCATGGAAATATAAATTGAGGAAATATCATTTTCATGAAAATGGCGTTTCTGTTCTTTATTTTTGTAATTTTCTTGGACAATCCATTTCTATTTTCCTCTCATTTCTTGGAAAAAGTCCATTTCATTTTCTCTTCTAAAGAAGGTTCATTTTCCAGAAATTGAGAAAATGAGAAGAAATGACCCTTCTTCTATAAAGTGCCCCACATGGTAGTCAAATTTACCACCTCCTATATTCTAAGTGTCCCGTAGGCCGCACGTGCAAGCGTCCATCTTCAAGTGCCCCACATGTGCAGCATGTGCCACCATCCATCTTAAAGCTCCTCACATATGCCACTGCCACATGTACAATAGGTGCCATTGCTCATCTTCTAGTGACACTCGTTTTGATGTGCCACACACCCCAATGCGCCATGTGCAAAATGTGCCACCTCTCATCTTCAAACACCTAACGTGTGCCACACATGCTATTGAGTCACATGTACCACTAGCCGCCATCCAATTTTAAGTGCTTCACATGCACGACATGTACAAACTGCAAACATCTATTCAATTGCACTACATGTGTAAACTGCAAACATCCATTCAAGTGGCCCACATGTGCCACTAGCCATCTTAAAGCACCATACGTGTGTCAATATGAAACATGTGCGACATGTTCAACCACCTAGTGTTAAGTGTGTCAACATGCCACGCTCCCACTGTACATGTGCAAATGCAACATGTGCTACCCTTATCTTCAAGCACCCCACAAGTGCAAATATATACAACATGTGCAATCGTGCCACATATGCGTCACATGTGTTGACATGCCACATGTGCAACATTTTGCACTGTCCATCTTCAAGCATCCCACGCATGCCAAATGTCCCACAAATGTCAACATGCCACGTGTCATAACGTGACCATGGTGTGCCGTAAAGGCTGTTACAGAGTCGTAAAGGCCGTTACATAAAGGTAACAGTGCCAACCATTACATGTTATGGGGTCGTAAAGGTCATATGAATATGTACGGAAAAAATGACTGAAAGGCATTTACACCCCCGTAAATGCCCCTAAACACCCCCCCCCCCCTCGATAAAGGCCATAACGGCCAGTGATCCATCACAGGGCCGATACAAGGTTTTTTATTATTATTATTATTTTTAAAGAGAGACAGTAACAGCTATTACAACCCATAACGGCTGTTATGGGGGCCGTAACACCCATTACAACCCATATCGTAAAGGTAATGGTGGTAGCCATTATGGTTACCGTTACCATATGGAATACCTTGAACGTGACACATGTGACACGATCCATCTTCAGCGAACACGCGTCACTTTTGTCTTCAACTAGAAAATAAATTCTCATGAAATAATCCCTTTTTTTCTAAACAACAAATTTGGAAATACAGAAGAACAAAAAAATCAGTTAAATCTTGTTGAGAAACAATCAAGGGAAACAGCTTTTCATTTCTCATTGTTTTCTAAAATAGGTGTTTCCTAAAAAAACAACATTTTTCTCAATTTCTTTCCACAAAACTAAGCAAGCCCTTGAGGAAAAGGAAACTAGAACAAAAGGGAACCTCCTACACGAAGAGATGGGAGATTGGGCCCCATTCTGGCAAAACCGTCAGCTAGATTTCCTTCTTTTAGGGTATGGGTAGGGAAACTAAGAGACCCTTCAATTCCTTTACCTTGTCCACTCAACTCATAGACATCCACAAATTGGATGCGATGTTATGACATTTTGAGGAGTCCCCTCAGTTATCGTCTGGAGACCACCCATCTTACTGGGCTCTTTCATTCATGTTCGTAGTTACTAACTTCCGCCTTGTTGCTATGGTTATTTGGTTGTTAGTATTTTCAATTGAGTGGAATTTTGGTTAAATAAAATTGGCAGGACCTCAAGATACTGCATCTTATGTTTTCGTTGACATGCTTGTGAAAACCAATTCCCAGACACATCTTCTCGGGATCTATCTTTACTCATGATGCGTTTTCATGATCTTCCAACATTGAAATCTATATTCATTATAGGGTGGGTTTTACACTTTGAAGACCCACTTATTGATTGCAAGGCCGAACTGTCATGTTCCAAACTCACCCCCCTTGTTGAGGGTGTTTCCCTTTTCATCACCATTGGAAACCCATGTATGTATACATGCTAATAGCCTAATGCATGGTCAATTAGTGACTAGTGTTTGGATGAATCATCCAATTTTTCAAGGACACAGAAATATTGATTTTCTTTTCTTTTCTTTTCTTTTCTTTCATTCTTTTTTTGGCTTCTTTTTTTTTTTTTTTTTGGTTAGCTTCATCACTGGTGTCATGTAGTGAGGATGTATGTAATATGCGCATGAGTTTCATATGGTCATTCTTGTTAATTTTCTATTTTGCATAACATAGTTTAGGCATGTTAAAGTACATAGAAAAAGTTTAGGCTTGCTAAAGTTGTATGTAATTCAAGGCTAGTTTAGGTATTTGTCAATTTTGCATGGGCCGGATTAACTAGCTTATTTAAGAAACAGATTATTTATTGGGTTCTCTCTTGTTATACACATGCACGTGTGGTGTTTGTTCTTGAATGTATTCATGCAGTATATTTTAATTGTCCACATTTCCATCCCTAAGTTGTAGGAGGGAATTTGAAGTTTGATTTCCAAATTTCAATGGATGACATGGCTAAGTCTATATTTTCATGTAGAGAATGAATTGATATCAAGTTTTTTTACTTTTTCATTTTTTGGTGTCGCAATCTAAGATTCAATCAATATAAATAAAAAAATGTTCTCTGTTTCTTTCTTGATTCTTGGTTGGTTGTAGTCTTGGGCATATAAACAATTTCATGTTGCTACATTTTGAGAAATTGCATTCTGGAATGTGAAACCTTGGATTCTGTACATGGTATTAGAGCTTCAAGGTGAGCAAAGAAAGCAGATCCTTCTTGGGTTCTTGTCTCTTGTACCTTTGGCTGGTTGTCGATTTTGGGTTCGTAGATTTTTCCTACGATTCAAGCTTTAGACAAGTTTTCAGTTTTGATAGTTATAAGAGACCAGTAGTTAAAATTCAATAAGAAATACCTTTGATAGTGCTACAATATGTTCTAAGCACAACAATGTCCTTGACTGCTTCAACAAGTCTACATGTGAGGTATCCAACATCAAATGCTTGGTCCTCCTTTTTAAGATTATTCAAGAATCTTCCTAAATGCTGCCAACTACTTTCCACAAACAAGAAGCCACATAAGAGAGGAGTCTCATGTGAACCAACCACCTGCACTTCACTACGTGAAAAATGGAAATAAATGACAGATTTAGAGACGGTTTTGGACTGTCTCTAAATTTGCTTGGTTTAAAGACACTTTAGAGACAGCCGTAAACCGTCTCTAAAATTAGGGACGGCTCCTGACCATCCCTAATATTGTTTTTAAATGTTTTGCGTCCGCAAACAATATAAGACGGTCTCTGACCATCTTATATACGTCATATGAGACGGTCAAAGACCGTCCGTATTAGAGACGGTCTTCAACCGTCCTATATGCGGTCATCTGAGACGGTCACTAGCCATCCGTATTAGAGACGGTCATTGGCCGTCTTTTACTTGTAATATAAGACTGTCAAAGACCGTCTCTATTAGAGACGGTCCTTAGCCGTCTTATTGCCATGTCAAAAATCGTCTCTACAAAGACCGTCTCTATTAGAAACTGTCAATGACCGTCTCTATTAGAGACTGTTACTGACCGTCTCTATTAGAGACAGTGTCACACCCCAAACTCAGAAACCGGGCTCACAAAATTCCCGATCGCCGAATCCGGCGCTGACAGCCTTCGTAGTACCCCATTCTCGGCTCCCAGTGCCCATACGCTAAATTCCGATCCTGGGATCCTACAAGGAGGATTTTCAGTATGAATTTTTTTTTGTAATGGAGCATAACCACAAGCATAACCAAGTCACAAAATAACAACACCACATATCCACTATATTAAAACTTTGAGTACAATGCAGAAAGGGAAATACAATATGAAGATATCAAAAAAAACTCCAAAAGCTCTCGAAGACTGCTGCAACCTAACGCCACCTGCACGCATCTATCATGCATAAGCTTACAAAAAGCTTAGAGGGTGGTGAAAGTATGTGTAAGGCAAGTGCCAAGTATACGATATTAGAGTAGTGCGAAAATATGCGGTAAGTCCATGAATGCTATCAGCTATAATAAAGCTATGTGATGTAAGGCATGAATGCTATCGGCCATACCAAGGCCATGCGATGCGAGGCCTATGTAGCCAAATGTCTTATGCGAGATGCAAAGCAAGCGTGCCAGTACTCATCAAGTACACATATCAGTACAGTTCCTCTCTGGATATCACCGGGGTCTAATACACCTCACACTGACTACCTCCTCCCTAGCTACATAGTCAAGCAAGTGGAAGAGACCACACTATCCGCCTGACTAGTAGTCTGCCAATACTTACCTAGCTCATCGATAGCTGACACATTTGTGAGCTGGTCAAACTCAGCCTAGCTTATAGCCCCCTCACTCAGGCGAATAAGGCCACACCCCCTTCCAACTGACCACGACATAGTGGGAGACGCGACCAACTGGTATTCGGCACTCGGGCGCTTGTGTATCCACTCGGTCTAGACGTTGGAGCACCCCCTGGTACCAAAAAGGTTCTAAGACTTTCACCCAAGGACATCCTAAGTGCCCACAGTGTTAGAACAAAGTATTTCCGGTATCCGATACGGCCATCCACGATGTGCCTGTGGAGCCACGGCCCTGATGTCGCTAGGGCGTGCAGTGATCAAGTCACACATATGCGAGATGCATGAGTCACATCGTACAATCATGCAGCAATCTCACACGTACCATGTGATCATGTGGGGCACTCCATTTCATAAGGAGTCCCATAAATGTCTCAGCCCAATGGCTTATGCTATGATCAAACATTTCTCATATCAAGCATACATATGATGCGTATGCGTATGAATCATGGAAGTGTACTAAGCATGTAATGAGCTATCCTTACACCGAAGATGGGCCTAGATGGCCTACACATAACCAGTATGGGCCTATCAATGGGCCCTATGGAGATTTATAATGCGGACATTAAACCAACATCATTCTTATAATGTGGACGTCAAACCAACATTGCTCCCAAGGCATGGCCCGTCATAAATATCATCACACAAACCATGGGGGAAATCACCCATTGTAATGGACCCTAAGGACATCCCATTGGGCCTTAAATACATCAAATGGGCCATATCGCATGGGCCTTATATTCATCAAGTGGGCCACATCAATGGGTCGTACCAACGGGCCTTATGTACATTGCAATGGGCCATGACCCATGGACCTCTGAATACATCACAATGGACCTCGTAACATGGGCCTCAATAACGGGCCACCCATACATCGAAAGTGCCTAATCACATGGGCCTTTTGTATTTACCAAGGTGAGGTCCACTTGAACTATAGATCTGCCCCATTTTTAGCCTCAAGACTTAAGACAGGCTTGCCAAATGGTGGACGGTTTGGATGCAACACATGCATCATGGGTGGGCCCCAAAACAGCCCACCATTACATATATATGGGAAAAGGTACAATGTGTTAGAGCTGATTTTAACGTCCCATGATGTCGAGTTGTGTGGGCCCCGCCGTGATGTGTTTCGAACATCTACCCCATCAGCCAGATGCACCATTCCATCCTAAGCCTAGGTCTCAAAAATCAAGTCAATCCGTGACTTGTGTAGGCCACACCACATGCAGCAGTGGAGAGGGCCGTGCACCATTTAAAACATTCATAACCATTTTGAGGGCCCACCGAGATCTGGTTTGCAAATCCAGCCCATCCTTTATGTGCCCCCCACTTGCATGAGGGCTCAGACCAAGCACCAGGCGCATGCCAAGATTCAGGTGGGGCCCACCGTCCACAGCAGTGGATGGTGTGAAACACATACATCACAAAGGGCTTCCACCGTCCTCCTGGACGGTGGCAGCAAGGCACGTACATCACTGTGGGTCCCATGTGAGGCCCACCATAAAGTTTACTTTCCATCCAACCTGTTGATAAGGTCACAAATACCTAGATGAATGGAAAAAAAAAACAAATATCAAATTGATCTAAACGTCTGTGGGCCCAAAAAGGGTTTCAATGGTAGAATTCAATTCACACGGTTTCCTATGATGTGGGCCACCCAAGCATTGGATTGGCCTGATTTTCAGAGGGTGGCCCACTGCCTTGAGGGCCCACCACAAGAATGGAGTGGATGGCAAATCAACATCAAGGTGGGGCCCACGGCTGGAGCCGTGGGACCCTGTACATTGCCCGCCCTCCGTGAGAGCGCAGCAGCATGCTGCTGCTGCTGTGTCAGTGGCAGCAGGCGCTGCCTCTCCCTTTTTTTTTAATATTTTTTTTAAAACATTTTTTTGGGGGTTTTCATGTGTGGGGCCCGCATCAAATGTATCCGGCCCACCCAATGAATTCCATAGTCCATAACAAGTTCATCAAGCCCAATATTGGGGGTGTTTTAGAGTATAGAAGTGTCAGGTGGTCTTTCAATGGTAGAAGCCATTTTTTTACATACCATGGCCCACCAGAAGATCGGATGGGCTCCCTTTTTTGGCTCAACGCGTAAAAGGGGGTAGGGAAGGGGATGGACGGCTTGGATTGAATGCATATATCAATGGGGGGGTTATGTGAGTGGCCACCCTTTAAAGCTTGGAACCAAGCTTATATTTGTGTTTTTGCCCAGCGAGGTCTAGCGTCCCTGGATGCTGGATGGCTCAGGGTGGGCCCTGCTCTGATGGACCACCAAGGGTGAATGGTGTGGGTTCAACACATATGAAGTGGGCCCCTCTTACCGATGGCTTGGATAAACCACATACTTCATGGTGGGGTCCATCCAAGTGGACCACATGGCCACATCATCATCAATGAAAGAAAATGAAAAAGAGAGCGAGAGAGAGAGAGGGAGAAAAAGAGCGGGACACACGTGTAATGGAGGGACCCCGACACTATGGGCCCTCCCTTACATCCAATCATACATCAAATGATAATCAAGGTGGGCCATCGGCCATATCTTAGGGTCCCAAGTGAGATCCATTCCATTGATCAGTAGGCCTCACTTGGTCTACCATAAAAATATGAAAAACTAGCCTAATAAGCACCCACCACTTGATCTTCTTGGTCCGTTGGAAGGCCTATCTCCTTGTGCTCCTCTTTGATGGTGGAGATGGGAAATGGATGGATAGGATGATGGGTTTTGGAATGGGAAAAGTGGGCCACAAAAATCACTTTTCTCTCTTGGAAACTATGGACGTGTGGGCTCTCTCTCTAGCTTGGAAATGGTGTGAGAAAAGAGGGAGAGAGAGAGAGTTGTAAGGAGAGAGGGATGGGAGATGTGAGGTGAAAGGGTGAGTGATGTGTGATGTGTACTTGACTAGGTGTGGGTGTGTAAGAGAGAGGGTGAGAAAGAGTTGACTTTGGAGAGAGAAAGCATGGGTTGCGTGTACTTGACATTGAAGTGATTGATTGATTGATGTGATTGATTGATTGATGGGATTGATTTGACATTGTGTAAAAATTCTCTTGGGATTGAGAAAGCGCGGCGTTTCTTCGAAATAAACGCCAACTCACATCTTCTGGTCAGGGTATCGGATCGGTGCGTGAGTCGCGACGTTGGAACCACGACGACGGTGCGGTCGCAATGATATAGGTCTTGGATTAAACCGACTCGAATCTAAAGGATACGACTTACAATCGAAAGCAACGTCGATTATCAGTCGCAGACTGCCGGACTTCGATGAAAAGGATCGCGGGATTCATCGGAACAGTACGAACTAGGATACGGGTCTTACAGACGGTCCTTAGCCATCTTCTATGACCGTGGAAGACCGTCTGTATTAGAGACGGTCCTTAACCATCTCTAGTGCTCAGGTACCTCCTGCACTAGAAAATAGTTGATGACTTCTACAATGTTTTTTTTTAAAAAAAAAAATTGTGATTTTATAAAATTCTACATTTTGAAAAAAAAAAAATTTAAGAACTTTGAATAATGTTGATAACTTTAAAAAAAAAAAAGATTTCAATAAAAAAATGATATTTTGAAAAAGAAAATATAAAAAATTAAACAAAATTGTGAAAAAATTGACAAATTGTAAAAACAAAATATATTTTTTAAAAAAGAAAACTAGATTTTGTATTTTGACAAAAAAAAATTAAAAAGTTATATAACAAGATTTCGATTAAAAAATGATATTTTGAAAAAGAAAATTTAAAAAATTAAACAAAATTGTGAAAATTTTGACAAATTGGAAAAAAAAAATTATTTAAAAAAGAAAACTAGATTTTGCATTTTGACAAGAAAAATTGAAAAGTTATATAACAAAAGTGATATTAAAAAAATGATATTTTAAAAAAGAAAATTTAAGAAATTAAACAGAATTGTGAAAAAATTGACAAATTGTAAAAAATATATATTTTTAAAAAGAAAACTAGATTTCGTATTTTGACAAAAAAAATTAAAAAGTTATATAACAAGATTTCGATAAAAAAATGATATTTTGAAAAAGAAAATTTAAAAAATTAAACAAAATTGTGAAAATTTTGAGAAATTGGAAAAAAAAATATATTTTTAAAAAAGAAAACTAGATTTTGCATTTTGACAAGAAAAATTGAAAATTTATATAATAAAAGTGATATTTTGAAAAAGAAAATTTAAGAAATTAAACAAAATTGTGAAAAAATTGACAAATTGAAAAAAAATATGTTGATTTATTTGTGTCTCCATTAGTTGAGATTTTCATTACTTATTCAGTTAAGAAATTGCAAAAAAAAAAAAAAAGGCAGAAAAGTTAATCACAGATGTATGGATTTATCAATAGGGAATCCTGTACTAGGCAGGACCAATCACATCAACAGACATAGTATAGATTTATCAAGAGATTCAGGACATTAATCACATATGCATTAGAACATATTCCTTGGCATTGAAACAACTTTAAAAGAGCATAAGCAAACAAGATCTTAGAAAGGATTTGCATCGTTTGGTGATATAAATGAAAAAAAAAAAAAAAAAAAAGAGTACCAGTTATCGGTTACCTCTTTGATACCTGGCCATAGCATATGTTTGATGTTGTGCATGCCCCTTCTCTCACAATTTGTGGTCTTTGATTATTTTCTGCAGACATCATAAGAAAGAAAGTGTCGCTTGATTAATGAGTTAGACTTGAAATATTGACCTCAAAAGTTTGGAGGTTGTATGGCAAATAAACATTCGGGTGAGATTGAGAGAGATTGAGAGAGAGAGAGAGCAGAGAGAGAGAGAGAGAGAGAGAGAGAGAGAGAGAGAAATACCTCAATGTTACTGGAGATTTGGGGATTTGAGGGGAAGATGGAGAAATGCACTCTCTCTCCATCTGCAACGGCCGCACTCCCTCTCTGCAATCTCTCTCCATCTGCAACGACCGCCCTCCCTCTCTGCAATCTCTCTCTCTCCGTCTGCAACGGCCGCCCTCCCTCTCTGCAATCTCTCTCTCTCTGCCTGCAACGACCGCCCTCCCTCTCTACTCAAGAAGGTAGGGTTTGATTGCAATGTCTCCTTTTCTTTTCTGTTTTGAAAACGGGAGTGGATTAGGTGTTACTCGTACGCATGCTCACCTGTGCACGTGCGCACGTGCGATCCTTTCCACACGTGTCATGGGATTCTAATCCGAACGGTTCATGTGATGAAACATCCCATTAAACCCCGTGGACTAATTTTCACTATGATCTAAAACTCCGGTGGGTCATAAAAAAGTGATATGAAAATCAAAGGATAAAACTGTTTTATTTTGACATGGCCCAGAAAGTTTTCGATCAATGTATGTTGTGCCCACCGTGAATTTATGTAGTCTATCCATGCCGTTCATCCATTTTTTCAAATAATTTAAGGGGTTGAACCCAAAATTGAAGCATATCAAAAGATCAAGCGGATCATACAACAGGAAACAGTGGGAATAATGATTTCCACTGTTGAAACCTTACTAGGCCCCCCAATGATGTTTATTTGTCATCCAACATGTTCATAAGATCGTATGGACATGGATGAATGGAAAACATAAAAATAAGCTTGATCCAAAACTTATGTGGCCCCCAAGAATTTTTCAACCATAAATTCGCACTTGTTTTTTGTCATGTGGTCCATTTTAGTGTTGGATATGCTTAATTTTTGGGTTATAAAGTCCTAAACTTATCTAACAAAATGAATGGACGAAGTGGATCAAATACATAAATCATGGTCTACCTCATGGAGTTTACTCAGTACACTGAAATTTGGATGTGCTCCGTGAGCCAACAAAATGGATGAATGGTATGGATACACAAATATCATCTTGATATAAAAGTTTTGGAGCCTTTAGATATATACACAAATAAATCATATTCAAAGATTAAATGGACTGCATCCATGTTAAGGCATGTGAAGTAGTTCTGTTTTAGGTTGCAGATGGGTCGTATGCCTCACAAATTAATAGTGATTTGAAAGCAGGTGTGATATCTTTTTTTTTTTTTTTTTTTTTTTTGGGGGGGGGGGGGGTCATAAGTAATCTTTTAAAACGTTTCAGTCGGTTTTAGGTTGTAATCTGCTTCATTTGAGATCCACACAAAATAGAGAATTAGCATAACCTAGTAGTTACATTGTTTTATTTTTTTTTTAAAGTACAAGCAATGGCCCGCATTGGTGGTCAATTTCGGGTCAGGTTGGTCCCAACGTGCATTCTGGATTGTGTTTAAAACATTGCATATGTATGCAAGTGGATAATAATATTCAATAAATATTTTGAGATATTTTTAAATTTATCATACCAGCATAAATACATTGGGTCACATATATTAGAGTTAAAGTTAGTGGTTGATAGGATATGATGTCTGATATTTGATGAATCAAGACATTTGACATAAGGCTATTATAGTAAGTAGTAGAGCTGGGCACGAGATGACTCGACTAACTCGACTCGTTCGGACCCAACTCGATTAAAGTTTTGGATGAAGCTGATATTTGTTTTTTCTCTTCATCTGGGTCTGTATGACCTAATCAACAGATTGGATGTCAAATAAACAGTATAGTGGGCCATAGGAGGATTTTAATGATTGATATCCAATCACTATTGTTTTCATGTGGTGTGATCCACATGAGATTTGTATCCCTCTCATTTTTAGGATCAAGCAATAAAGTGATCTTTAAAAATGGATGAACGGAATGGATGAAACACATACATCATGGTGGGGCCCACAAAGCACCAACCATCAGGGTGGGGCTGCATTTCATCTCAAGTGGGCGCCCACATTTCGTTCCAGCGCCCCCTTTTCACGCCCTATTTTCATTGCAGCGCCCCTCCAAAGAGCCCTCTCGCTCGTTTCTCTCTATCTTCTCCGCACCTCTCTCTCTCTAGCTCGACTCCCCATCTCTCTCAATCCCTCTCCATCTCAACTCCTGACCAAAATAATCCCATCTTCGATTCCCCATCTATCTCCCCTGCCGATCTTCGTTTGCCCGAGCGATGGTCCAAGGCCTTCCCTATTCACGAACGCGAGGTATCTCTCTCTCTCTCTCTCTCTCTCTCTCTCTCTCTCTCTCTCTCTCTCTCTCTCTCTCTCTCTCTCTCTCTCTCCCCTCTCAATCTCTCTCAAGCTAATGTTGATTTATGAATTTGGGGATTTAGAAATTTGTGGATTTCCAATTCAAATGTGGACCCTCATTTAGGGATTTGGGGATTTAGGGCTTACAGATTTTGGCAACAACCATTAACAAGAAATATCCAATTCGAATGTTGTTTATATTGCCAATGTATCAATATCACCAAGTTTGATGGTGGGTCCACTACAAAGGGTGTTATTGTGTTGAAGCAAAGATAGTATTGAAGCAACCAAATCCCCAAAGAAGGCTTGAATCAGATGATCTAAATTTGTCACTCTTTTTTATTTGGTGTATATTTGCTAAATTGAATATAATGGGAAGATTGATCTTGCACCTGTATACAAGGAAGCTCTTTACTGTTGCTGTAATTGTCTTTTTGCCTATCAGTTCTGCTCATCTTGCTAGGGCATATAATTCTCAATCTAAAAATTTTAATGTTTTGGGGAAAAAAATGTAAGTCCTTAAGCGAAACAACACAGCAGTTGCATTCTCGACAAAAGGGTTCTAGGGATGCTCTACACGATCATTTTGGCGAATGGTCTTGGTAGCGATGGTGAAGTCAGATAGCATTTTTCTTGGGGGTTTTGGGCTGGTTGTTGTGGTTGTATTTTTTTTTCTTTTTGTTTTGAATGGCTAGATAGAAGTCTAACGAGAGGGCCACATGTTCTCTGTCTTTTTCCCTTTTTTTATATGTGTTTTTTTATATAAAGTCAGTAAACTTTCTTATTCGGACCCATGGCCCACTATAGAGCCTAGCATGTGCTTTGATTTTGAACCGTTTATTTATACATTTGGGCCCTAAATATCAAGAGCAACAATTTACAATTTGTGGGGGTTATGGAAGGAAATGATGGATCATGTGGGCTAATATAATTTAGTGATTTTCTTCTTGATTTTGAACTTTGTTTATATAAAAAAATGAGGCAGTCCAAATCTCGGTGGACCGTATCACATGAAAAACAAAGTGGTGATTGAACACCCGTACCATTAAATATTATAGTGGCCCCTAGAAGTTTTAAGTGGTGGGCATTCAATCATCTAGTTGAAGGACATTAACGATCTGTGGGCCATACTTAAATGTCGCCACTTGATTCCGAAGATTAGAAAGGGTCCCACCTTGAGATAGAAATAATCAGTCCATGATCTTGGAGCCAGGCCATGTTTCGGCTCTCCTTCAAGAGTTCCACCCAAAGGGTCCCACCACTTACATCTGCATAAGAAAAACCAGGCTCTCCATCTCTTTTCCTGTGGATTTCTATGGAAGGAGGTAGAGAATCCATTTCAATGACAATGCCATTGACTTTTAGGCATGGTGCCCGGCTCCTCTTGATGCAACAAGAACCTTCTTTGAAGGAGGGAGCAGAGAGGAAGCTGAGGAGCTGAAGGATCTCTTTCGAGGATTAGGGTTGGAGAACTGTAGAAGGAGAATTGAAGAAGATCCTCCCAAAGTCAAGAGATGTTGTGGTTGTTTTTGGAGGAAGTTCAAGGGACCAAAATCCATTGGACTTTGAATGAATGTGCAGGGTGAGGAGAGGGCCAAAAGGAGAACCAGGACATTAACTCTAGTGCAAACCATGGTGAACTCCATGGAAGGAGGGGGAGAGAGAGAGAGAGAGAGAGAGAGAAATTTTGCTGATTTTCTGTAAATTTTGAAAATACTGAGATTCTGAAAAACCAAATTGCCGATTTTCTTCTCTCTCCCACTCTCTTCAAACTTAGTTTATGTGGTTGATGCACAGATACATTTCAAATTAGAGAAATAAATGTAATTCATTAATCAAGGTTGCATTAGAGTGGCAGAAACAAGACTAAAAATAGGCAACTGAAAAATACTAGAATTCCAAAAGCAAAAAAAAAAAGGCGGCAGATGACAAGAACAACTTATTTTTTTGTTTAGGAAATCATTGGGAAGGGAATGCAGTGAGAAGAAAAGCAGATAATAGGTTCTTAAAACACATCAAAATGAAGGCGATTGAATGTTTATATAAACATCAACCAATCAAATCTGATGTATGTTTATTGTAAGTTGTTATATGGTTTTATGGTAAAGCACATGTTTGTATGTATGTATGCATGGTTTATAAGTTGCTGTATTTTGAAATTTATAAGTTTCTATATTGTTTATTGCAAGTTGCTGTATTGTTTATAAGTTGCTGTATTTTGAAATTTATAAGTTGTTGTATTATTTATTGCAAGTTGCTTTCTTGTTTATTGCAAGTTGCTGTATTGTTTATAAGTTGCTGTATTTTGAAATTACCTAAACTTGTTTATAAGTTGCTGTATTTTGAAATTTATAAGTTGCTGTATTGTTTATAAGTTTACTAATTAGATCTACACCATGAGATGTACATTTTGTATTTATAAGTTGGCCTTAGAGATCTACACCATGGATAATTCACGAGTTGTTGTATTGTTTATTGCATTTTGCTGCTCTTGTTTTCTAAATAACTTCTGAATTATTACTTCTACACCACAAGTGTGGCATGTTTTGACAGTTTATGAAAAACTTCTTTTTTATTGTATCTCACTTTTTATATGCTGCATGCACGTGATATTAGTGGATTTGATGCCCCCGAGCAAGAATTGGATGACGAAAGATATATTAAGTGATGAATACATTAAAGGCGTTGAATCGTTTATTATTTTTGCCAAAAGGAATTCGAGTGGTGTTGATTAGTATAGTTGTCCTCGTGCTAGATGTCGTAATGTGCGTGGGAGGAAAATACTAAGTACAGTTTCTGAGCATTTGATTATGAATGGTATAGATCAGACATACACAACTTAGTTTTTTCATGGAGAACAACTTCCCAATATGGGTGTCAATGCCAAGGCTCCTAGTACATTTGCAACTAATTGTAATGAAGAGTTATTGCCCAGAATGGTTGATTTGGTTAATGATACTTTTGGTCATGTTCAACCCGATGACTTAGATGCATGTATGAATGAGGTCAATGAGGAACATGGTAGTCAGCCTCAAGATGACATAGACAATGATACTCAGTACAATAAACTAAGAGAGGATGCGGTACAACCCCTATATCCATCGTGTAAACGTGAGTATACAAAGTTGTCAGTGACAATTGAGTTGATGAGCATGAAGGCTAAATATCAGTGGTCAGATAATAGCTTTACGAGTTTGTTGCAACTGCTCAAGAAGATTTTGCCAAGCGAGAACTCTTTGCCAAATAATACCTATAATGCAAAGAGATTGATCAGTTCGTTAGGTATGAACTATGAGGTGATACATGCATGCCGTAATGATTGTATTTTGTACTGGAAGGAGCATGTTAATAGGAAAAGTTGTCCTACATGTAAAGCAAGCAAATGGAAAGTGAATAGTATTGTAAGATCAAGAGTCTCACATGTACCATGGAAGGTGCTAAGATACTTCCCATTAACACCAAGGTTACAAAGACTTTATAGCATATCATGGATTGCAGAGAATATGTTGTGACATTCAAAGGGGGCTAAAAATGACTCGTACATGTGTCATCCTGTGGATTCTTCTATGTGGAAGTTTGTAAATAGAAAATTTAGTGATTTTGCTGCGGATCCACGTAACGTTCGGTTGGGACTTGCAACAGACGGATTCAACCCCTTTGGGCATATGAGCATCTCATATAGTTGCTGGCCTGTTATGGTTGTTCCATACAATCTTCCACCTCATTTATGCATGCGGAAGGAATTTATTCTGTTAACACTTTTAATTCCCGGAAAAAATGGTCCAGGGCATGACATCGACATATATTTACAACCATTAATTGAAGAATTAAATGATTGTGGAAAGGGTCAATAACATATGACTCGTTTGGGAAGAACAGGTTTACAATGAAGGCGATTTTATTATGGGCAATACATGATTTTCCAGCCTATGGACATCTTTCTGGGTGTAGGACAGAAGGAAAGTATGCATGTCCTGTTTGTAGTGAGGAGACTGACTCTGTTTGGCTAAAACATGGAAAGAAGTTTGCTTATATGGGGCACAGAAGATTCCTTCCAAGAGCTCATATCTTTAGGAGCCAAAGATCTCGATTCAATGGGAATGATGAAAGCTCTAAAGCGTTTGTCTGGAGAACAGGTAATGGTTAAAATGAATAATATACAAACCAAGTTCGGAAAGCATATAGGAAATAAGAGGAAGAAGACCACGGATGAAGAGTTTAACCTTACTGCTTGGTCGAAGAGATCAATCTTCTTTACATTGTCGTATTGGGAGCATATGCTCATTCGTCATAATTTGGATGTGATGCATGTTGAGAAAAATGTTATTGAGAACCTTATTGCAACAATCATGAACATGAAAGACAAGTCTAAGGATGGTTTACAAGCCCGTCAAGATCTTATGACTATGAAGATAAGATCAAAATATTGGCCAGAGGAAAAAAAATGGTAAGTTGTTATTACCTAAGGCTCCTTTCACATTATCTAGATCTAAAAGAGAACTCATTTGTCGAACCTTGAGTGATTTGAAAGTTCTGAGAGGGTATAGTGTAAACTAGAAACATCATATCAGCATGGATGACTATCACCTCAAGGGCCTTAAGTCACATGATTATCACATTCTAATGCAACAGTTACTACCTGTATTATTGATGCATTCATTCAAGAAAGAAAACTCATTGTGCGCCGCCATTATACAATTGTCAAGATTCTTTAACGTCATATGTTCTAAAGAAATTCATCGTATGGAGCTTTAAGAAATGAAAAATAAAATAGTGGAAACATTATGTGTTTTCAAAAAGTATTTTCCACCATCGTTTTTCGTTTCTATGACACACCTTGTTGTGTACTTGGCAGAGGAGGCACAAGTTTGCGGACCTGTCAGATATCGATGGATGTATCCTTTTGAGAGGTAACTTTAACTGTTTTAATTTATTAACTTTTTCAAAATAGCTTATATTTTTTCATCAATAACTGATTTTAATATTTAACAGGATGATGAGAACATACAAGAAGTATGTGATGAATCAAGCTTACCCAGAGGGCTGTATTGCGGAACGCTACATTATAGAGGAATCTATGATGTACTGTATGGAATACTATCCTAATAATACAATAGGAGGTCATAAGCAAGGACTAAAAATATTCAATGATGATGAAAATGCTGGTGATTCCCAGAATGATAAGAAAGGAAAAGTTTATGATCTTACTACAGTGCAATACCAACAAGCACGCAGATGGGTTTTGCAACATCACATTGAAAATCATCAATGGGAGGAGTAAGTTAATGAAGTATATTATTCTTTTTTATATTTTTAAATGGCTTATGGTAATAAACATTGTTATATATATATAATTAATAAACATTGTTATATATATGTTTGTAGGAAGTACCAAACATACATCCAGGGCCAAACACGTAGGGGACAAAATCGAAAGGGTAATCTGTCAGCAGGAAAAATAATGAAATACATTCCTTGGTTAAGACATCAACTACATAGTCAAGAAATGACTCAATTTAAGAGAATTGCTGATGGTCCTGACTTCAAATGCATATCATATAATACTTACTCAGTAAATGGATATGTTTTTAGCACTGCGAATTCTGAAATGAACAGAACAACACAAAACAGTGGAGTATCAATGAAAGCGCTAACTAGCTTCAGGGCAAGTGCCAAGGATAAGAATCCTATAGAAGAAGAAGTCACTTATTATGGCATCATTAGACAAATTCTCGAATTGAACTACTTCGAGTTCAGAGTAGTACTCTTCTATTGTGATTGGGTGCATATTGAAGATAAAGTGAATGGATGTTTCATAGATCTCAAAACAAATTTGATATTTGTCAATCTAGGAAGGTTTAGACGGAACTTAAAGGAAGACGATGAGCCGTTTATTCTTGCATCTCAGGCAGCTCAGGTCTTCTACTGTAAGGATCCAACTAGAGATGACTGGCATGTTGTACTGGATGCTCCTATGAGATTGACGAATGATGCATATACATTTGAAGATCCACTTGAGTTCTTCAGCACTTTCATTAATTGATGATTTAAATGATGAAGATGAAGATGTACAAGAAAAATCATAGGTAGAGAGTGAGCCGAGTACCTCACGTCATAGGAAACAGAAAAGAAACTAATAAGATTCAAATCAGTTTGAAAGTGAGTTGAATTCTATTTAGTAATGATTGTTACAATCTTTTAGCTATCAAAATATTAATAGAATGCCAATTACATAATAATGAGATATTGTTTTGTTTTATAAAATAGCAGGAATTATGTCGAATTTTGGTGGTTCACCAGCTTCAGCCCAAGGAAGCAATACAAGGAAGAGACTTGAATTAAATGAATATAAACAACCAGTCAGAGAAACATCAGCACTTTTCAACACATTTTTAGGGCAACTTGGCAGGATACACTGTCCAATTTCATTTGCTGATTAGCATAAAGTGTCTGGTGCAATTAAAGATAATATCTGGTCTATGGTTTTGGTGAGCATGTTTGTTCTTGATTTTATTTTTAATTCTTACTCAATAAGAATGTTTGTTTATAAATTTAATGAAATAGGCCACGTATGACATCGACGATGATTTAAAAGAATATGCATTTTTGAAAGTAAGCAAAGCTTGGAAGATATGGAAATACAATCTGCGAAAGGAATATGATAAAGTTGATAATGATGTAGAAAGAAGAAGAAATTGTCTCACTGGTATAAAGCAAGAGGATTGGGACATTTTCATTAATTTACAATCCACAGAATTATTAATCAATCTTCGTAAGAAGGGGAAGACTTCCAGAGCACAGGTAAAATGCCCTCACACGTCTGGAAGACAAGGTGCTGCTAGGACATTAGAGAAAATAGTAATTTGTACTACATTTTTTTGACAATTTAATTGATGAATATAAATTCTTGTTAACTAATTTACTTATATAATTACAGCGAAAAGAAAATCCAAATACTATCATCACCAGGACCGACTTGTTTGTTGCCACTCATAGCAGACCTGATGGGTCTTACCCAACACAAACACATCTTGAAACAGCGGTGAGAATAATTTTTCAGTTTTTAATCATTTTTTTATTTAAGTACAATGAAGGATTTATTGTAACAATTATCTTCTAACATGAAAGAATATTATTGATAGCTAGCAGTGATCCTTCCAGTAAGCACAAGGATTTAGACCACGACCCAGTTTCACAGGTTTTCCATCAATTCTACTCACTTTACATACATTGTCGTTGGTTTTTTTTTTTATAATAATATACACACATCACTAAACTTAAAAATTATTATTTAGGTTTGTGGTCGTGATAGCAGAGGCCGGGTTAGGGTCATGGGTTTGGGTATTTCTAAGACTACTATGAAGGTTGTCACCCCCTACATTATAGAAGCTCGGTCAAAGAGGAATGCATGTATATCCATTGAGGCTAAATTTGAAGCATCAATGACTCAATTTACTGAACTTAGGCAAGATTTTGCTGAACTTAGCAACAAATTACTGAAAGCCAACTACTTCACCACTCTCATGATACAGATGCATCTCAGGTATTACATTTGCCGCGATCAAATGATATAATTATTATTTTTAAAGATAAAAGTAGCATTTTTATTTACATGAAACCATTATTTTAGGCCCACCGTCGATCTAGTGAGCCGAGTGTTTGAGAAGACTCTGCAACAACTTCATCGATGAAACAAATTTGCCAATTGAGAGATTTCCATGGTTGGATTGTTGCTAGTGGGCGGATGGGGTCAGATAAAACTGGCATCCTTCCAGAATGCATCAGAGTTGTAATAGATGATATCAACGTTCGCACAGCAGAGTTGTTTAATGATGACAAGACATTTGAAGATATTCAATTGGGTGAAATGGTTGTTTGGCCCAAATTCTTGATGAGATTTGAATATTCAGTAGTTTTGATTAACTTTTTGAACTTTAGGACATTTTGTATGACGAAAACTTGATTATTCAATGAAATGCTTTTTTGATTAAGTTTCCTTTTTTATTTATTTAATCTTTAGCATCCTTTTTATTAATTATGGCTTGTTGTCATTGGTTTTTTATTAACCAAGTCACTAAAGGATTTCAATTTCAACTGTAACAGAAGTATTGACAGAACGTTGTCACTTATTGCAGTATGAGATATAACAAGAATATACATTGATTGTGCACCAATTTATTTTTTTAAATGCACCAACCAGAAACGATTTAAGACGAAGTTTAATGATACTTTGTTAAATATAAAATTTATGACCTTTAGTAACTTGGTTAATTAAAAAGAACTACGTAGTGGCTTGATCCCAATCTGACTTTTTGGGTACGTAAGTAGCCGTTCGTAATGTACTAGAATATCGATGCAGCCACAAATCTTTTTTCTCCTTTGAACTGTAACAGATTGTATCGGTTGCATTTTTCTCTGTCATACAGGTTGTGGCTATCAAAGATATAATATCACCTCCTTATAAGGAAACATTTAATGATGTGTATAGGTAAATTCATTTTTTCTTATTCCTTATATTGTTTCCCAGTTATATTTGTGTTGGTTTCAAAGTATAGGTAATATGTAGGTTAGCAGTAATTCTCATTTCCATCCATGGTTTGGTTTTATTTTCAATTCTCCTAGGCAATATGCAAGTAACTAATTCCTCTACCATCTCATGGCCAACATCAATTTGAGTCAGCATAAACCTTTGGATCCTCTTTTTGAAAGGTATATTCACTCTAATCCAACTCCCAAGCCTGCAAATAAATTCAGCCCACAAATGTATTTCTTGCAATATTTTAAAATCTGAATGATATTTGTTACATTGCTGACAGAACATTGTTTTCTAATATGTGCCACCAAAAAATTGGATATGGGTCTTTGTGGTTCTATTTGTCATTGAATTGTTTTTACTCCATGTTTTATATTTACTTGATATGGATTTATTGATAGTTTTCGGCAATGATTATTGTATTTTTCAAAACGGAGGTAGTAATTCCCTACTTTGAAGTGTTAGGATTACCTTCACTCCAGCCATCCAGCAGTATAGCATGGCAATAGGGCTTAAGGCATTATATTGATTTAGCTGAGTTAACTTCAATTGTTTCTTATATTTCAGGAAGCTATCAATTTAATGTTTAGATTTTGATAAAACACATGTATGTATAAAATAAATTATTTGTTTCAAACAGGACATTTATGATAAAATAAATTATTTGTTCCAAACAGAACATTTATCAAAGGAGTATTATCAGGTGATATTTAAGATTTTCATTATAAATAGATTAAGAGCCAATGATAATTATAAGTAGACTTGTAGCAAAAAATAAAGAATTTGATTTTTTTCAAAACATGGAAAGACTAATCAGTCCTACTTCTTGTAACTTCAGCCACTGCTTCAAATAGAGGGATTGCACAAAGATTTGGTTAGGGAGACTATGCGATGGTGAACTAGCAATTACATGAAAGAAATATGAGAGCTACAAAGGTGAAAAGAAACATAAGGCGGTCGGTAAGATAAGATAGATTGACAGTACTTGTTTCAATTTTCTTGGATGGATGATGAATGTATTTGGAAATGTAAATGAAAATAAAAAACTTAATATATATATATATATATATATATATGTTATCAATGGAGGATACCTTGTTTAGGGGGACATGAAATTCTTATAGCTTATGGTATGGTGCCCCAATATTGGTTGTATGTTACTAGTATATAGTAGATAATACTAGGTTCAATAGTAGATAATACTAGAGAATCCCTAAACCTAAACCTACACCTAATCGTAATCTACTCCTAAACCTAAACCTAAACTTGAAAACCCAAACCTAAATCCATACACAAACCCGAACCCGAACCTGATTTCCTAAACCTAAACCTTAACCTATTCTCAATTCCCTAAACCGTAACCTATAACCTACACTTATAACCTAAACCTAAACCTATAACCTCAACCTGAACCTTAACCTAAATGTAAACCTAAACCTAAACCCAAACCCGATCCCGAAACCAAATCAATCCCTAAACCCTTAGCCTAAACCTAAAACCCAAACGTAAACCCGATCTCGAACCCAGACTGATTTCTATACCTAAACCTTAACGTATTCTCAAATCCCTAAACTTAAACTTACACCTAATCCTAATCTCAACTCCTAACCTAAACCTAGACCTAAACTTGAAAATCCAAACCTAAACGCGATCCCGAACCCGAATTTGAATCCCTAAACGCTTAGCCTAAACCTAAACCCAAACATAAAACCCGATCTCGAACCCGAACCCAATTTCCTATACCTAAACCTTAACGTATTCTCAAATCCCTAAACTTAAACCTACACCTAATCCTAATCTCAACTCCCTAACCTAAACCTAAACCTAAACTTAAAACTCAAAACTAAACCCGAACCTAAACCCCATCCCACTTCTAAACCTAAACCTAAACCTAAACCTATAACCTATAACCTATAACTTATAACCTAAACCTAAACCCAAAACCTAAATGTATTCTCAAATCCTTAAACTTAAACCTACACCTAATCCTAATCTCAATTCCCTAACCTAAACCTAAGACTAAACTTGAAAACCCAAACCTAAACCCGATCCCGAACCCGAGCCCGATTTCCTAAACCTAAACCTTAACCTATTCTCACAATTTCTAAACCTTAACCTATAACCTAACCTAAACCTAAACCTAAACCTATAGCTTATAACCTTAACCTAAATCTAAACATAAACCTTAACCTAAACCTATAACCATAACCTAAACCAAATCCTATGACCTAAAACCTAAATGTATTCTCAAATCTCTAAACCTAAACCTACACCTAATCTAATCTCAACTCCCTAACCTAAACCTAAACCTAAACCCGAACCCGATTTCTAAACCTAAACCTTAACCTATTCTCAATTTCCTAAACCTTAACCTATAACCTAACCTAAACCTAAACCTAAACCTATAACCTACACTTATAACCTAAACCTAAACCTATAACCTAAACTTAAGCCTAAAACCTAAACCTATGACCTAAAACCTAAATGTATTCTCAAATCCCTAAACCTAAACTTACACCTAGTACCTAAACTTATGACCTAAAACCTAAATGTATTCTCAAATCCCTAAACCTAAACCTACACCTAATAATAATCTCAACTCCCTAACCTAAACCTAAACCTAAACTTGAAAACCCAAACCATAACTCCGATCCCGAACCCGAACCCGAACCCGATTTCCTAAACCTAAACCTTAACCTATTCTCAATTCCCTAAACCTATAGCTTATAACCTTAACCTAAACCTAAACCTAAACCTAAACCTAAACCTAAACCTAAAACCTAAATGTATTCTCAAATCCTAGACCTAAACCTACACCTAATCCTAATCTCAATTCACTAACCTAAACCTAAACCTAAACTTGAAAACCTAAACCTAAACCCGATCCCAAACCCGAACCCAATTTCCTAAACCTAAACCTTAACCTATTCTCAATTTCCAAAACCTAAACCTATAACCTAACGTAAACCTAAACCTAAACCTATAACTTACACTTATAACCTAAACCTAAACCTAAGCCTAAAACCTAAACCTATGACCTAAAACCTAAATGTATTCTCAAATCCCTAAACCTAAACCTACACCTAATCCTAATCTCAACTCCCTAACCTAAACTTAAACCTAAACTTAAAACCCAAACCTAAACTCCGATCCCGAACCCGAACCCGATTTCCTAAACCTAAACCTTAACCTATTCTCAATTCCCTAAACCTATAGCTTATAACCTTAACCTAAACCTTAACTTAAATCTAAACCTAAACCTATAACCTTAACCTAAACCAAATCCTATGACCTAAAACTTAAATGTATTCTCAAATCTCTAAACCTAAACCTACACCTAATCCTAATCTCAACTCCCTAACCTAAACCGAAAACTAAACCCGATCCCGAACCCGAACCCGATTTCCTAAACCTGTACCTTAACTTATTCTCAATTCCCTAAACCTATAGCTTATAACCTAAACATAAACCTAAAACTTAACCTAAACCTATATCCTTAACCTAAACCAAATCCTATGACCTAATACCTAAATGTATTCTCAAATCCTAAACCTAAACCTACACCTAATCCTAATCTCAATTCCCTAACCTAAACCTAAACCTAAACTTGAAAACTCAAACCTAAATGCGATCCCGAACCCAAACCCGATTTCTTAAACCTATACCTTAACCTATTCTCAATTCCCTAAACCGATAGCTTATAACCTAAACCTATAACCTTAACCTAAACTAAAACCTATGACCTAAAACCTAAATGTGTTCTCAAATCTCTAAACCTAAACCTACACCTAATCCTAATCTCAACTCCCTAACGTAAACCTAAACCTAAACTTGAAAACCCAAACCTAAACCTGATCCTGAACCCGAACCCGATTTCCTAAACCTAAACCTTAACATATTCTCAATTTCCTAAACCTTAACCTATAACCTAACCTAAACCTAAACCTAAACCTAAACCTATAACCTAAACCTAAACCTAAGCCTAAAACCTAAACCTATGACCTAAAACCTAAATGTATTCTCAAATCCCTAAACCTAAACCTACACCTAATCCTAATCTTAACTCCTAACCTAAACCCAAACCTAAACTTGAAAACCCAAACCTAAACTCCTATCCAGAACTCGAACCCGATTTCCTAAACCTAAACCTTAACCTATTCTCAATTCCCTAAACCTATAGCTTATAACTTTAAACCTAATCTAAATCTAAACCTAAACCTAAACCAAATCCTATGACCTAAAACCTAAATGTATTCTCAAATCTCTAAACCTAATCCTACACTTAATCCTAATCTCAACTCCCTAACCTAAACCCTTGATCCCGAACCCGAACCCGATTTCCTAAACTTAAACCTTAACCTATTCTCACTTCTAAACCTTAACCTATAACCTAACTTAAACCTAAACCTTTAACCTACACTTATAATCTAAACCTAAACCTATAACCTAAACCTAAGCCTAAAACCTAAACCTATGACCTAAAACCTAAATGTATTCTCAAATCCCTAAACCTAAACCTACACCTAATAATAATCTCAACTCCCTAACCTAAACCTAAACTTGAAACTTGAAAACCCAAACCAAAACCCGATCCCGAACCCGAACCCGATTTCCTAAACCTAAACCTTAACCTATTCTCAATTCCTAAACCTATAGCTTATAACCTTAACCTTAACCTAAACCTATAACCTATAACTTATAACCTAAACCTAAACCTAAAACCTAAATGTATTCCTAAATCCCTAAACCTAAACCTACACCTAATCCTAATCTCAATTCCAACCTAAACCTAAACTTGAAAACCTAAACCTAAACCCGATCCCGAACCCGAACCCAATTTCCTAAACCTAAACCTTAACCTATTCTCAATTTCCTAAACCTTAACCTATAACCTAACCTAAACCTAAACTTAAACCTAAACTTATAACCTAAAACTAAGCTAAACCTAATCCTATGACCTAATACCTAAATGTACTCTCAAATCCCTAAACATAAACCTACACCTAATCCTAATCTCAACTCCCCAACCTAAACCTAAACCTAAACTTGAAAACCCAAACCTAAACGCGATCCCGAACCCGAACCCGATTTTCTAAACCTATACCTTAACCTATTCTCAATTCCCCTAAACCTATAGCTTATAACCTAAACCTATAACCTTAACCTAAACCAAGACCTATGACCTAAAACCTAAATGTATTCTCAAATCTCTAAACCTAAACCTACACCTAATCCTAATCTCAACTCCCTAACGTAAACCTAAACCTAAACTTGAAAACCTATACCTAAACCCGATCCCAAACCCGAACCCGATTTCCTAAACCTAAACCTTAACCTATTCTCAATTTCTCAAACCTTAACCTATAATCTAACCTAAACCTAAACCTAAACCTAAGCCTAAAACCTAAGCCTATGACCTAAAACCTAAATGTATTCTCAAATCCCTAAACCTAAACCTACACCTAATCCTAATCTCAACTCCCTAACCTAAACTTAAACCTAAACTTGAAAACCCTAACCTAAACCCGATCCCGAATCCGAACCCGATTTCCTAAACCTAAACCTTAACCTATTCTCAATTCCCTAAACCTATAGCTTATAACCTAAACCTAAAGCTTAACCTTAACCTAAACTTAAACCTGAACCTATAACCTATAACCTAAATATATTCTCAAATCCCTAAACCTACACCTACACCTAATCCTAATCTCAACTCCCTAACCTAAATCTAAACCTAAACTTGAAAACCCAAACCTAAACCCGATCCCGAACACCGAACCCAATTTCCTAAACCTAAACCTTAACCTATTCTCAAATCTCTAAACCTAATCCTAATCCTAATCCTAATCTAAACTCCCTAACCTAAACCTAAACCTAAACCTTAACTTAAAAACCCAAACCTAAACCCAATCCCGAACCCGAACCCGACTTAAACCTAAACCTAAACCTATTCTCAAATCCCTAAACCTACACTTACACCTAATCTTATTCTCAAATCCCTAAACCTACACTTACACCTAATCTAATCTCAACTCCCTAACCTAAACCTAAACCTAAACTTGAAAACCCAAACTTGAACCCGATCCCGAACCCGAACCCGATTTCCTAAACCTAAACCTATTCTCAATTCCCTAAACCTATAGCTTATAACCTAACCTAAACCTAAACTTATTTACATGTATTATGCGTGGATGAATGTAATGTGAATAAGATTGTTTGTGTTTGGATGGATGTAGTTTATGTTTGGATGGATTTACGTAGTTTGGGTTTAGATGGATGTGAATGTGAATGTGACTGTGATGAAATATATTGTATAACAGGTGTATATCAGGAAGATTGTGTGTTTGGATGGATTTACGTAGTTTGGGTTTAGATGGATGTGAATGTGAATGTGAATGTGATGAAATATATCAGATAACATGTGTATATCAGGAAGATTGTGTGTTTGGATGGATTTACGTAGTTTGGGTTTAGATGAATGTGAATGTGAATGTGAATGTGATGAAATATATTGTATAACATGTGTATATCAAGAAGATTGTGTGTTTGGATGGATTTACGTAGTTTGGGTTTAGATGGATGTGAATGTGAATATGAATGTGATGAAATATATTGTATAACAGGTGTATATCAGGAAGATTGTGTGTTTGGATGGATTTACATAGTTTGGGTTTAGATGGATGTGAATGTGAATGTGATGAAATATATTGTATAATAGGTGTATATCAGGAAGATTGTGTGTTTAGATGGATTTACGTAGTTCGGGTTTAGATGGATGTGAATGTGAATGTGAATGTGATGAAATATATTGTATAACAGATGTATATCAGGAAGATTGTGTATTTGGATGGATTTACGGAGTTTGGGTTTAGATGGATGTGAATGTGAATGTGATGAAATATATTGTATAACAGGTGTATATCAGGAAGATTGTGTGTTTGGATGGATTTACGTAGTTTGGGTTTAGATGGATGTAAATGTGAGTGTGATGAAATATATTGTATAACAGGTATATATCAGGAAGAAGACTATAAGTCAAATTTGAAAAGTCCTTTAAAGGTCATAAGAGACGGCCCATAGCAGTCCTTTTAAAGGATGATCTATAACGGTCCTTTGAAGGCTCATACGAGACGGTCCATGACAAATTTTTTGGGCGACGTCTATGATCATCCGCTTAAAGGATCTGTTATCGTCGTCCTTTGAAGGCTTATAAGAGATGATTCATGACAGTCTTTTTTAAGGACGGTCCATGACAGTCCTTTTAAAGGATGATCCATGGCCGTTCTTTTTGGCCTCATAAGAGACGGTCTATGACAGTCCATTTTAAGGACGATCCATGACCGTCTTTTTTTCATCAATAAGAATGACGGTTTTCAACCGTCCTTTAAGTAATAGGACAGGTCAAAATTTGACTACCTATGTGACGGTCCATGACCGTCCATTTTGGTCATTTGAGACGGTTTTGGACCGTCCTTTTTTCGCTGTTTTGGTGTAGTGCTTTAGCTGCATTTGCTTGAAAGCGCTCGCTTTAACAAAGGTCACCTTTTTTTTTTCAAAAGCTCTATAGCCACTTTCAGAGTAGGGCATGATTCATGAACTTAAGAGCCTATTTGGGGTCAAGGAAATGAGAATATGGTGTTGGCAAATCCCAAAGACCACTGATTGGTAACAAAGATGCAAAGCCATATATTCATGGAACATTTGGCATAGCTTTTGTTACTTTTTAGCAGCGTTCAAAATATCTTGATATTATCAATAATAGCGGCCGATATTCAAAGCAATGAACAAGATTATATCCTCACCTACTAGACCAGCCACCTGTCCTCCTCACTGCAATTCTACATGGCATCAAGCCTTCCACTCCTACCTCCCTCACTTCATCAGAGATCTCGTCTTCCCTTCCCTAAGAATGTACCCCTCTAATCCCCTCTAGTGCGGGCTCCCAGACAATGAACTATCATGCACTCCCCTTTAATCTTAATTGCTGTAGGTTCCATTGGATTAGTGCTGTTTAGATTATGGATCTTCAATTGGGCATTCTGGATGCATCCTTACATAGAGATCTGGTGTAAATTTCGTCAACTATCCCTAGACGAGAGTTCTGAAGTGCATTTTTAAGCGACTTTCCCTCCAGATCCCTCTTTGAGTGATCTGCCTATATAGATATACATTTGATTGCACTATTGAAGAAAACATCCCCTCCTTGCAGCCTCTTGACCACCTCCCCAATTCCAACTCCTGCAGGATCTCTGACTCGGGCAACATCTTTAGATTCATGTTGAATTCTAACATGATCCTAGCTCACTTCAAGCCAAACCCTGATTTGTGCATGGTTCTTGATGGATTAATTGACCATGATCACCAAGCACTTCACAACTTCCCCCAAACTTCCATGAGCGGCCAGTCCTCTACAAACACATGATGTGCTCCCTCCTTATTTACAGGATCCTTCTACTAGGTGTCACTTATGCTTCGAATCCCCACTTTGGACTCTCACTCTCACTCCTACTTCCTACCTATTTATACTTGTTTACATTTTGAAAGAGACGCTTCCCCACTCCTACACCGGAATTTGTTGACACTTTGGACTACCACCTTCTTCATCTCTTCCTCAGATCCCGCGGAGTGCTGCTGTTTCTGTCTTGCAATAATCTAATCCCTCATGAATCCAACTCTTGAAAATCGAGATTGATAACAGTAGTGTTCCTAGGGAGAGTCAAAACATGAGAAGTGATCCAACTACGAAGAGTGCCAAAAGGACTGGAAACTTACCGCTTCAGCCCAAGGGTGGAAGTATCAAAGCCCATAAGGATCCTTGGAAGACTACTGCTAGTCGGACTAGGCTGCTTGGAATTAAAGAGACCTATGAAAAGGACATCTGTTATTAGCTGTGGAGCTCACGCATGTACCATCCAGAGTTCGAAAACCCAAAAATTCGACTTGACTCAAAGTTCAGCCGCGGGTCGGGTGGACTCAAAGACTTGACCCCACTTCTTCATATATAATAATAATAAATTAGAAATTCCTTGAAACAGATATTTAAGATAGTTATAAAGCGGTAAAAAATATAAACACAGAATTTATCAGCAGCTCATAGCGCATTGGTTATGAGCTCATAGCGCATTGGAAAATATGGTACGATCAAAGGGGATGAGCTCAGAACATGATTGTTGTGCTCTATACTCAATT